>JAQIXI010001092.1:0-15888 GCA_034700165.1 Galumnidae sp. Gr-Ori-00277 | reverse complement strand
AGAGAGAGAGAGAGAGAGAGAGAGAGAGAGAGAGAGAGAACTGTTTGTAAACTTTAAGATAAATCACAGTTTGGATTGATTTTGACTGATATAGAGATATAACGGAGAGAAATATCTCACAAATAGAGAAACTTTTGAAGTAAAGAATGAATGGGACAAAAAATTTTAATTCCGGTGTGAATTTTTTTTAAAACAATTTTTGCATGATGCAATTTTATAGATAACTATCATTTTCACATATTTTAAAATTGTGTAAATGTCAGCGTTTTTCATAGTTCCTTTATATAATTTTTCCGCATTTTTTATATTAAGAAATTTTTTCTTATTAATTATGAGCTTCTCTTAAATCCTAATAATTTACTTATTATAATTACTTTGTTAATTAACTTAAATAGTTTGGTAGACTTATCCACGAAATATAGTTACTAGGAAAATTATGCTAAATTCTCTACTATTAAAAATGTCGGTGCGGTCCTACTCTAATCCGATTTCGTCGTCTACTTTAAAGTCTACAATAAAAAACAAATTCTATGTTTTCCACAAAAACTAATATCAGATCTTTTCATACATTTTTCATTTGAGACTAAAGTTATTGATGTCTTTAAAAATACAAATTCATTGATAACTTTTTTCTTAGTCACATAAACAAAGTTTGAGATCATATTCCTAACCATATATTTACCTTACTCAATGTTAGAAAAGTTATCTAGATTAGTTATTTGAAGGTCAAAAAGATAGTAAATAATTTAATACTCATTAAAATTATTGGTAAATATTTGTCTAATTATAGACTTCGTTACAGACCTTAACCTTAACTTTTATGATAGTTTAAAGTTTCCGAGTTGTTTACTACCTTACTCAAATTTTATTATACACTGTATATTGTATTTGTATAAATAGAATGTATATTGTATTTACCCTTGTTTAAAATTGTATCCGGTTTCTATTTAGATCTTGCAAAAATAGTTACTTGCTTCAAATTTCAATATATACTATAAATAAGATATAAATATCTTTTAATGAGTACTTAAAAATTCTTGTGTTTGACATTTATTGGACCTTGTTTATTTTAATCTATAGTATTTAGACTAAAACCAATCACTAAAATAATTTAGTTCTGAATAATTGGATCCATTAAACTTGAAATTAAAATTAAGGAAATTTGGAGTAAACACATATTAGTACAATAATAATAAGTTCATCAACTGGTGAGCAACTTTAACAAGTTCACATATTTAAGTGACAGATGTACTGCAAATACTCTCAAAGGATCTTGATGATAAAATCAGGATTTATTAAAGCAAAAATTCAATAAATGTATGCATACTTTAATTTTTAAGTTAATTATAATTTTTATCTTTTTATTTAAGCTCTGGTTTTGGAAAATTAAGTTAAAAAAATAGTGTCGAAGCGATTGTCAAACAAACGAAAATCGACTTATTTTTTCTAATTCTATATAAAACTCTACTTTTTTACGTCAAAAATAATGTAGAGTTCATCGGTTATCACTTCTGTCACTAATGCATCAGTTATTCAGTGCTCACAAACTCAGTATATAATACAAAACTTATATCAGATTTCTTGAGCTATAAATCGCTTTTTCAATGGTTTAATGCCTTTTTGTTCTCACATTTCACCTCAGAATAAGACCTCCGATCAGATCAATGTTTAAGATATGCCTCAACTCTTGAGAGGAGTGTTTCACGCGCTTCACATTTAAATCTAATGCATTAAAGTATCGCTTTTGTAAGCGATGGCCAACGGGTGGTGTACTTCAAGTGTAACACAACTCCTAAATATATGAGTAAGAGCAATATTCTGAAACAAGGTTCTAGGCAAAAAACAGAACAAAAACTGTAAAAATTAGTTTTATTTGAGTAAATAAAAAGTGATATAATTGTTGAAAGATTACAATTCATTGTATAAATTGTGAGTCACTCGATATGCAAACGAAATACCTTTTATATAGCATTATGTCAAAAAGAAAATATGCTCTTGGCATTTTAGCTAAACACTAAATGCATCCATTATTGCGATATTTTTTGTGCTTTTTATCACATAATTCAATCGATTTATCCCAAATTCAATGCTATATCTCTTATTCTGTTCCCTAAGAATTTACTATTCATAGACTCATTTTATATAAGAATGTATTGATTAGAAATAAAGGGAATTCCCTGGAAAGGGAATCTTCACAAATAGTATTGAAATAAAAAAATATATTTTTATTTGTTTGTTATAAATTGAAGAAATGTCATTTTTCAATGAGCAATGATATAAATTTCATAAATCAAAATCATTTTAATCAATTGATTCTTGGAATTATAAATCACTTTTAGAAAAGTTTTTCATCCCTTGTATTCATCGTTTGATAAATATATCGATATATTTGTGTCCAAATATTTTATTCTTGAGATAACATATGTTTCATAACTTTTTATAAGAATTGTTATCAAAGAAATGAAACAAAATTTTTTCGGTGCCTTTTGTTTAGACAGAGAAATATGAATCAATAAATCGATAAAATGAACAAACATTTGAATCCAAGAGTAAAAAAAGATGTAAAGGAAAAGAACAGAGTTTTGGCCCTAAAATTTTATACAGAATTACAAATTTCTATCTCTTTCTTGACTCGAGAGTTATTCAAACGTTTTTTTCTCTCCTCTTTTCGTATCCATAATATCAGTCGAGACATAAAAATAGAAATACAAACAAAGAAGAAGTTTAAAGCAATCATACATTTTCACTAAAGATGACATTCCGGCTCTTCGACAGTTTGTTTTAACCGGATATTAAATTTTTTAAAAATGTTCTTCAGATGTGTTTCTCTTCATTTCTAATGCCTTTCCATAACTTTAAATACAGTTTTGATTGAATTTTAGAATAAAAAAATCAGTTATTTTATTGTTTTTTATTTATTTTATTTTAATTTCGAAATATTTGAGTTCTTGTGTTTCACATAATTAGCCTTAAAGGACAACTCCGGTGGAAATCAGATTCACCTGAGAAAAATCAAAGTCATTGATCAAATACCTGATAATCATTGGGACACCTCTACTATTACTGATTTGATTGCTAGATTATTTATCCATTTTGTAAAGCATAAAGTTATTTAAGTACTCTTAAGTTCTTATTTTTTTATAATTATAGAAAAACAAATACCAAAAGTTGTGCTAAAAAGTAATAAATTAGAAGTCAATTATTTTGAAATACAGTCTCAAATGTAATGAAAATAAAAACAATAACTGAAACCCAAATCAAATAAAAGACATTATATTTGATGAAAGTTATTGTTTCCATCAGAAAACTCATTAAACCCTAAGAAAAATAATGCTCTCTCTCTCTCTCTCTCTCTCTCTCTCTCTCTCTCTCTCTCTCACACACACACACACACACACAACTCATTCATTCATTCTCTCTGAGAGGAATCCTTCGCTGAATTGAATGATTTATAAATAGAAATTGAATTACATTTACGTTTGAAATAATATCATAAGTCTTCTGAAGATGATATGAAATTCACCACTTTTTATATCCTCTCTTTTCATATTTTAATTGATTTATGAAATCAATTCGTGAATTCGTTTGGGTTTTACAGACAAAAGTGAATATTAATTTTATGCTAAACTGGAAAATAATTGCTTTGATTTGTGCGAACAGACATTCCTTCAATTATTGAATTGATGGCAATCTTTTCTTCTTTTTCTATTAAAACAGTCGATAGGAAATGTCTGAAAATTTTTTATGTCACCATTAGTTTAGAGTTTAATTAGGTATACATAAGAAGACCACAGAATTTACTTGAATTTCACATTAAGTAAGGACTGGGAATAAAACCATTAAACTATTCTAATGCCTAATAGTGAGGGTACAATAAAATCATTAAACAGTCAGATATTTGACTGGTTATTGAACTGTAGACAACTGATCCAAATACATGATTATCATTTGGAGGATGAGATTACCTTTCAAGCAATCATTGGTCGCGAAACTGTTCTGTTTGTTGAGACTTAAGAAACGGAAATTGCTTTCAAACGGAGAGCTCTTTTCCAGAAATATTTTGTTTCGATTAGTTTTTTTCTGATGCAAAATAAACTTTTATGGTTTACTTGATTTCATTCAAAATAATTTTTCGCTTCATTTGATTACAATCTTTGGTTGTCCTCCACTTTAAACAGGATTTTGTGGACAAAAAATTAATTATCGAAACACAAAAAAAAGAGTTATATTTCTCTTGAATTCATTTTTCATTTGACAAGAGATGAGATGACTATTCATTCTTTAGATCTCATCTTTTATTAATGTTATTAATGATAGAAAACATAAAATTCTTTTCAAATTAATCCAAATATTAATGAAATTTCAAATGAAAAACAAAACATTGTTTTGAAACGAAACTCAAAGTCTTAAGAAAACACTTGAAATAACAAATCTCTTATGAATTAGTCGAGAGATTTTTCAATTCTAATGGATAATAATGTTAACTATGAAGTATTTAGTATTTCTTATTTGAGAATATTAAGTGACTTCTTTTTATTATTAATAATGAGTTTATTTTTAGATAAAACTATTTTAATATAAAGTTAGGGATAAAAAAAATTGATAACATTTTAAGCTTTATCATTTTAAGAGTTTATTTATAGTATTGTTAAGTGAATCAAAAGCTGATTATTTTCATTTAAAAGAAGTATTAAATCTCATCTGGTATATAACTTGATATGTTGATTTAAAGCAAGTTGATTTAAAGCCTGACATGAATATCAATAAATGACCAAGAATTTAACTGTCTATTATGGGTAAAAAAATTTATAAAAATGTTATGCTTTACTTTAAATAGTCAGAAGTTAATTATATAACATTTTATTAGTTCAACATTTGGTTTGAAATTAACCATGCTAATTAACAAGGTCTCAAAAAAATTAATTCGGTCTTATTTTCAATAAATTAACCGAAATTGAGGCTCAAATCCCAAAATGAATTGCTTTTTAGTAAATATTATTAATTTGAATTAAATTTATTTTAAAATTATTTAAATTGAAAATTTTCTGAAAAATTGAGAAAAGAATCCTAGGATCTTTAAAATTCATTCTCATTATTACGTGACAGCACAACTAACCTCTTATTGTGGTCAAAGTTAAACCAATTCTGAATTTTTATGTCCATTATTTTATAAGAACTCAAATATAAATTTAATTTTTAAAACTATTGTTTAAAATCATATATTCAACAGTAAAACATTTCTTCTTTTTTTGTTAACTTTTCTCTTCTTTTTTGAGTTTCAAATATATGTATCGCAAACATTGAGTTATGAATTGTTTTTCTAACACTTCGGTTAAACTCGAGATAAATCATTGTTTGCACTCAGAATAGATTTAAATTCAAACTTATATGGTTTGACTTCATATCTTCATTTATTCAATGCTATTCTGGTATATTTGTTTATTAATATTTTTTTAGCTTGTTCTAATTTTCTATTAAATAAATGAGTGAATTACAAAAAATTCAATTAGTCTTTACCTCAAATGTCAAAAACAATTGTCTTATTATAAAACATATTATATAAAAGTTCTATTATAATAGACTTTCAAACTTTAAATCCAATGTTTAGGTCTATTTCTCTTAAATTTGCTTAATTGGATCTAGTAAGACTTCTCTCGAGTTTCCATTTACTTCCATTTACAATCTTGGTAGAGAATTAGAGGTTAAGCTTGACCACTTCCTTATTCAATATACTTTTACATATAGATTACATAAAAGTGTTATGAGTCAGTGTGCCCATAACATGACTAGTAATGGGCAAAATTATATGAAGATTAAATTTTAAGCTTTAAAAATGAACATGCTCACATTTACATTAAATAATGATTCATAAAATCAATGAATTTATATTAAAGTCTATTTTTGATCTAATTTTAAAACAAATGTTAGTCATTGAAACAGTTTTTCATACTATTCATAAATATCTGTTTTAAATTAATCAGGATTATTTCTTATCTAGTAGACTTTAAAAATAAAATGGAAAAAACATCAAATAATATGCATTCGAATTTGCTATCAAGCTAATTTTAATAAAGCTGCTTATAAATCTTGTTTTAGTTTTACTTATTTCTAGTTATGACAAATGTATGATAGATATGAAACAATATTAATGAAAGTATAGATAAAATGTTAGATTTTAATAGATATTCATTGAAATCAATAGAAATGTTAGTTTTGTTTTTGATTTTCTCAAAGTTTGTAAAAATATGATTGACTTTTATTTATTAACTTTTGTCTAATCGATGACAACTCAGTCATAATATAAATGAATATTTAATTAGAATTTTCTTATTATTTGAAACGTGTTTTCATTTCACTGTTTGTCAAACATATACTTCAATTGAAGTATTAGTTTAATGTCATATAATTTATATGATTCTAATTAAAGATTTTAATTAAAATTGTAATATGTTTTGGAAAGAATATTCTGTTTCTAAGGTGAGTCTCAGTCGATAATTAGTTATATATTTTTCTTCTTTGTGTAAAAGGAAACAAACTTATCATAAATGTTACCATAAGTAATAAAAGGCACATAAATGGTATGTTTGTCACACATTTCCATCTGAACCGAAATAATAAAACCAATTAATTAAATATTTTTTTGCCAATTCTTGAGATACCATTAATTCTGTTCTAATGAAAGCAATTCCTTAATGAAATTCCTCCAGAATTTGGTAAATGAGTGCTTGAATTAATTGATGAAAACATTTTCAGTCACTTTTTCAGTGGTTTTATCCGATTTTATCGAAACATTTTAAGTGTTATTAGTCTTAATCCTCAATAAATCGGACGAAAATAATTCCAACGAAGAAATGGCGAAACCAAATGTCTTAAACCATTTGTCAATAAAAAACTTATTCTTTTTTTCTTATCCAAGAATTTTATTTGTTTTCTCTGATTTGAATGCTTATCGATATACAGGCAGAGTGAACAGGTTACAATAAACCAATTAGTACATTTCAAACTTTTATTAACATGCTTAGTTATTGAGAAATTAAATTATCTAGATCTAACCAAATTTTTTTGTCCTAATTTTAATTATTACCTTTATGTTTCGTTGATATTAGTAAGTAGCCATGGTCAAAATACAATATTAAATACAATATTTACTAAACAAATAGTTGTGGTCACTCTACTAAGAGGTTACCATCGTTTAATTGGATCGGGAATTATAGGTCACTAATCGATTAAAACTAATAATTTTCTTATTCTTCAAATATTTGTTTGATCTGAAGAAGTGATTAAAACAATTAAGAGATTAATCTAAAGGACTTCAATTAATTACAGCAAATCATTATTACTGATAACTAAAGCATTCCTTTAGTGATAAAAATGTCGTAAAATTTATTATAAGATCATAAGAACACAAATGAGATTCACATTTGGTTTAATTTAGTGTAAACCAATTGAGTTATTCAACTGACCGGAAGCCATTTTCATTGAAATTATTGCAAATATTACCATGATAATAGCAGTTTCATATTTTGATGCTAAGTTTGTTTTGAATTCTTTACAAAAGATTTATTTTATAGTTTATGAGTTCTTATGAGTTTGTGTATGATTTTATTATTTTGCATGCTGAAAATGGCTAAATTTACATATCCTATCAAGTTTACTAAAAGTTTAATAAATTGCCAAGATGTTCGAAGAGAAGTTTCGATGTAAATAAAGTCTATTGAATTGTTAGTTGTATTGAATGTGTTTTTGTATGAAATTCTTTTAATTATTTCTTAACATAAAATTTATTTGACATTTCATAAACTGTCCATGGTATTTATGTCATTCTTTAGAGCTACTAAAAATGAAATATGCATGCTTATTTAGTATGTTATGATGAGAAAGGGATAAAAAGAATATTCTTAATAACTTTTAAAAAGAAGAAATGATTTAAGAATTTAATTTAAAATCAAAATAATTTCCTATCACAATATAAATCACTCTGCAACTTTATTATAATTAGATAAATATTATACCTATCTTAAAATTAAAATTATCTTAAAAATTAAGTCACAAAATCAGCTGAAGGCCAATTTTCTTCAAAAAATTGTATTAGCAAGATAATTTTGATTAGCAAATAGTGATAACTCATCCCTTCGGCCATATTATGATAAGAAAATAAAATTAATTAATATAAAACATATTTTTGTTATCGAGATAACTTAATATTTATATGAAAAACAATTTTCGTGATAATAAACCGATTAATAATTAGGTCTTAATTAGAAATATAATTATCAAATCCTATAATAAAATTAATAAAAGAGATATTCAATAACTAATAAAATTATTAAACAACTTTTTTTATGTAAAAATTTTCCTCAAAATATCTAATATATTCTTATTTTTTTATATTGAAATTTGTTTTACTTCGACTCTATTTGTTTAGAAAATTCATATAAAATGTTTTTATATGCCTTTTGTGATGAACTCAATTCTCAACACAAAGAATATATTATTCTTATTCTTATTATTATTATATTTTATTGAATATAACTTCACTTTTTTGTAATTTTCCCCTCAAAGACATAAAAATAGTTTTTTTTTGTTTGAATATTTTGATCGATTGAATGACTCAAAATATAACTGAAACAATAAAACTACCCATAATTAATGTCTGGCATTACCAAGTTAACTAATACCATGGTTTATCTTCAACATATGAATTGAAGAGATTAAGTATTAAATGAATAATTTTTCCATTTTTTGAAACCACAGATCAAATGCTATTAAATTTTATTATGCCTTCAATTTTGATAAAAAATTTAATAAATCAATCTTGTTTACTTTTAAAAAAAAGTGATGCTCAAGGGCTTTTAAACAAGCTAATTTTCTAGCTTCAATCCTTTAACTTAGATTTCTAAGTTTAGATTGAACTTTACCTTGACATTTTTGCTCATAAAATTTATATGGTTTAGAGAAAATTGTGTTTTTCTTAGCACTCTTTGCTTTCTTTGCTTTCAGCAAAAAAACCCATTATTCCCAAAATGGAAATATTTTTATTTGAGACCCCAAATCCATTGGGATTACCTTGGTAATATCTCTTTTAATAAGAGAAACTGTTGCTCGCTATAAGTTCAAAAACAGAAAGTTAATCATAATTATAGTGACTCCGAATAGATTCAAATAGTTTCAAATAATCTATACGAATATCTAAATTGGTTCTAGCAATAATAAAGGAAACAAAAATATGCTTGTTTAGTAAATAAAATAATGAGAAGAATACTAACGATGTTTTGCACAAAGAATTTGAAACAAAACATTGGAATTCCTGACAAATGATTTTGTTTTGAAGTCAGCAAAAAAACCCAAACCTTTTGTTTAAATGAAAGCAATGTTTCGACAAAAACAATATTTTAATGATTTTCACTGAAAATATGATTCACTTATATTTTCTAAAAGTTTTCTGTAATAAAAGTTTGAAAAAAAGTTTGAAAAAAACCCATAATTAGAGAATAATTTGAATTCCAGTCTAAATGAGAGGCAATTATTTTCTATGTTTTCCTGTAAATGATTTTCTCTAAATATTGAGTAAATTCTTGTCATTTGAAGTAAAATTGTTAATCAAATGATAAATACTTTGACTTTCGTTTACATAGAATTAGTTATTTTCAAAATAATGTTCAGACAAATGTTTATGTATTTGTGTTTAATGGAAACTCATTAAGGCTTAACTATTAGTATAATAATATATTTAATTAACTTATATTCAGTTTTTGGTGATATAAAACTCAGCAAAACTGTGGCTTTTCATAAATACTTTGAACAGAATAGACTCTCTCTTCACTAAAAGGGGAATATTTAAGGCTATAAAAGTGCGGAATTCAATAGACATATGACGATAGCATATATCCAACACAGAATCGTGTTGTGCAGACTCGGAAACTTCTCTTTGAATAGTAGGCAATGATATTGGAAGCGAACAGAATAAGAGTTCTGTTGGCAGAGAGTGTTTCTGAATTGCATACTATAGTAGAGTATTATTAATTCTGTTCACTACTTTCTGCAGTTTTTTTTTGCTGAACATAACTATGAGTTTCGGCGATCAGACAATGATTATTATCATTTATGGTTAGAACACTGGTAAGAGAGCACTGACTAAATAACACAATAGGTGTGCGTTATGTCTATAACCATGAGCTGAGTAAAAGAATGACTTCCCTATTGATTGGTTTAAATCAAATTTCTTCGTATTTATGCCTTAATTCTGAGCGTTTGGTACCGACTGTTGCCTAAAGAATATTTTGTCGGTTTTAATATAAATCTCAGACTCTGGCTATAAAACTGTTGTCTTAAGGGAAGAATTTAATAAATTGTTTCAATCATTTATTTTGTTTTAGAACTCATTTCAACATTCATTTTAAGACTTAATTCAATTTTGAAAGTTTCCTAAATTTCAGTCCAAAAAAAGTTAATAATGAAAGGAAAAGTTCACATAATTTTGAAAAAAAACTATTGAAAACTACAATTGACTCAGAATTTTGTTGAAATATATAAGAATTTGGATTCCGGTATTGACTTTTACTCAGAAATTGGAGATTTTCTGCTCATTTATCCTTCAATTTATTGATTGATATTCTTAACTGTTTTTTCTCTTTCTTTACAGTTGTGCCAACAGTTTGATAAGGAATGGCAAGAAACTCCATTATTTCACCATAAACCAACCATTATTTCAAAGTTTAATAATTGATGCACAGAATAATGAAATGGCAAACATTAGCATAAGAAACATTATGGAAATGTTAATTATTTTCTGTTTTACGGCATAACTATTGTCTCCTTTAATGAACAAACAATTAGTGGACGAACTTTAATATCTGACAAACAATGGAAATACCCAACACTTGCAGTAATCGAAGTAAGACTTCTTCGCCCCGAACTCCACGAAGATTTTCAAAGGCCGGCTTTGGCAACAGTCCTAAAAGTCCGAACCTTCATTTGAAAGCCCCGACCACTTCCGAAGATACAAATGGCGGAATGGCAACCACTCCCACAGAAGTCGAGAGACCGGAAACACCTGAAGGAGAAAAATTGGATTTACGACAATTGAGTCAAGCACTGACTCGACTCTTATACCCAAAGGTAAGATCCATTCAAATTATATTTATTCCCAATAGTTGTTCAGTTCTTCATTTTTTTCAACTCATGTTTATCTCCCTTTCCTTTCTATTCGTTAAAGAATTTATGTTTTGTCCACTGATTTCTTTTTGCACAGAATTAGTGGAACAGTTGTGCCACTAATATGAGTCCAGATTTGTTTCATTTTTTTCCTAATTTATTATTCGGTAAAAATAAATTTCCATCGGATTAAATCAAAATGAGTAGTGTATGAGTAGATGTCCATAATAAATCACTGGCTCAAATAACTTTAATCCCTGAAAATTTGAGCCAGCATATAGTTTCAACTTTATTATTAGTTTGAATTTCTTAAGCTCTTATTAAATTTAAACTCAACTTTTGAGTTGAAAAGAATTTTAAGAATTAAATTAATTGAATTTTATTCACAACTTTATTACTAAACTTTTTTTTGTTCTCTTATTATATACAAAATGTTTGACTGAAAATTCGATTAAATAATCTTTTTTAGAGACATTTCTGTTTTTTATGCCACAAAACACAGTGAATACATAATAAGATGAAGAGTCCATTTATTTTATTGGACTCACCATCAGAGGTGTCTCTACTCAAGGGATAGATGTATAACAAAATATATACAAACAAATTATAATCTCTTATAATATCTGATAATATATACAAATATCATAAAAGTTTTAATATTATCCCAAAACATAATAACTGTAAAAAAATATAATAACATATCCAGTTGGTCCTGGTCATTGTTTATGTTGCAGGAGCTTATGTCGCATAAAAGAAGTACCTTGGCTCTTTATCTAGTAAATAACTAAACACACGAAACATAATTATAATGATTATGAAAAGCAAAACTCTTTGTGTGATTCGTTAGAATTAATCAATTTTTGTTTCATAATATGTTTTATATGAAATCCATAAAAAAAGTTAATAAAATTTTATATTAATTTATTCTCTGCGAATAGGAATAGAAATATACATAAATAATAGGTATAATAAAAGTCATGAATTGTTAAACAAATTGGTTTTCACTATTGGGAGAGAGAAGTCTACTTTTTTATCGCATTTTCCCCTAATTTTTGTGAACTAAATATTTAGTTTGTTTTAACTCATTTGCAAAACTATTCAGAAATGTTTACTTTAAGAGGAAATATCTTTAGGTTTTTGGTCGCTTTGAGAGCAATAAAAACATTACCTAAAGATTATTTGATCTTAAGATATAAAATATGTATTTAATGCGATTAACTCAACGCCAATAATATCTCAGAGAATGGCTTTTGAGAGAAATATTTGCAAAAATTATTTTGATTTTTATTAGATTTTATTTTCTTCAGAAGAAAATAATTCCAGTTTTTATGACAAAAATTGTTTTCATTTTTGTTGTAAATAATTTTCATTTATATGAAGAAAAGGGCTCTTCATTTAAGTGTCAAAACTATAACTCAAACGATTAGATATTTCTCTAAAGATTTATTTGATTCTTGTTTTTCATATGTCCTGAGAGTTTGAAAAGTTGTCATTTTGTTTGAAAATACAATCAAAACTCATGTCTAGACATCAAAACTGATTTTAAAATTAGATTTAAATTCTTCACTCAATTTACACTTTAAAATCTAACCAATGCTTCACTTCTCACTTTTCAATATTTGATATGAAATGAATAACCATTTGCTCTCAAAAACTATAAAATAAGTAAATATTTTACTTTTTTCCCCCAAAAAGACTGCAAAGGATTGAGAGAAAAGTATTAAATATAAAATTTTGGGAATAAATCGTTTGAAAGTTTAAAAATTTTTTCATTAAAATTATTTCAAAAATATTCTCATAAATTAAGGATTTAACAAAAATTAGAGCACTTCCTATGGAAGGCATAGGAAAGGATAGCACACATGGCAGTGACACTTTGAATAATCCATAGGCTCACGAAATGTTTAAATCAAGCTCAATTCTAGCTCGGTGATTACCCAACTGATAAATTTGGAAACATTTCTTATTTTTAGCCAAATATGTATTGAAAGGCGTTTCCCCCAAACTCTGGACTTTTGTTCCGAAATAATTCAACGATAAAATTAAAGCAAAAATTATATTCTTATTAATAGAGGGCCTAAAGAATAGCTCGACATAAGTTGAGGCCTAATAAATGACCAAGGCAAATAGCCAATATTAATCACTCTATTATTAATTCACTGTTCAAGAATATAATCAGACACATTTTTACTTTATTTATTTAATATATTCTACAAAAATTATTCTTCTATTTTATAGCCATTTGTTTGAAAAGTTTTTAAGCATACGATTACTGCCAGACATTAAATATGAGATGACTTTTATTTATGAATCCTATTATTTACTGACTTATAAGTAGACATTTAATTTAGTGTTGATTTAAATTATTAATCTCTACTTTGAAAACATTGAAAATGCCTTTTCATACTTTATTTAGTAATCAAGGTAGTAAAACTTTGCTTGTTTATTGAGTTTAACGAGTATTGAGAATTTTTTTTTATTTTTTTTTTAAATAATTTTATATTATTTGTTATGTAATTCAAATTAATTGTAACTTTTAAGCCTTAGAAATTTTAACAGGGCAAAATAAATATGTCATAAACAGGTGATGACCTTGATGGCCGCTTAATTTATCCAAATTGTGATCAGAAACATTTTAAATAAATTTAGTTTTTTTTAACGATTGAGTAATTCGTGTAATAGCTATTGAGTGGGCATTTATTTTTCCTCATTCATATGAAAAGCTCATCTTCTTATCGAGTTTTCAGATCTTTTGTTATAATACACTCAACCACTCCTTCCAATGCCTTCACTCTGAATGTATTGTTAGTGATTTAAACGATTTATTCATTGAAGAAAATTTTTATTAAAAAATACGTCCCTTTAGTATATATTTTCGTTTTGATAAAAATCTAAGAGTTTTTTAATCAAAAATCTCTTAAGAGAAAAGTAGAGCTCATTTTTTGAGTTTATTAAAGGATTATTATTCATTTCTGTCAACAGTCCGTCCTTTCATTCAAAGGGAAGGAACGTATGTTTTTATCCGTCATTTTTAACCGCTATTTATAAACATTTCAGTGTAGAAGAAATGATAATTTTTTTGCATAAAAATTAGATTATTTTCATTGAAAAAAGAAATCTCTGAAAAACATATTTTTTAATATAAAATTCCAGAATATTTTTCAACACATAATTGACTTTTAATACTCGAGAAAACTATCACTAAATTTGTGAATTACAACAAAAAATAAAAAACTTTAAACTTAGATAACTGTGAAATTAATTGCAAAATTATAGTCATTTTCATGAAAAATGATTGATTAGATAAAAAAATTTTCATATCTAATCCAGAATAGTTTTCATATTAAAAATATCCGGGGCTTAATATTTTTCAAAATCTAAAGCATAGGTTTCAAAAATTCAATCTAATAATTATGCGGTTCGTTGGCCTCAAATTGACTAACAATTTATTTATTAGTTTTTGCGCCTAAAATATAAAATATAAGAATTTTAGGAAAATTGTTTGGCCATAGATCTGATCCCCTTTCATATGTCGGCATCAAAACCATTGACGTTTAATTAATTATTGATTCAAATTGTTTTTAATTAGTTATAATAAGTTAAACTTCTATCAGTGAAATACGATTTAAAATATGAATAATTAATGAAAAGATCTGTTAATTTGTTTTCTAAATTAGATTTTTGTTTACTCTTTGATTATTCAATGGAATGTCTCTGAATTATATGACATTCCAGTTATGCCAAGATTATAATTAACTTTGAATTCAAGTGATTAAAAAATAATATAAGAAAATCATTAAATTTTGCCCAAAGAAAGAAAGTTTCCCTACGAATGACTTTTAGTCTAAACTTTTTCTCAGAATTAGATGTTATTCAATACAAGACTAGAATGTCATGAAATCTATGATTTAGGCTTAAAATTCATGAGAAAAGTTTTCAACTGTTTTTCCTTATATTTTAATAACAAAACCTATTATTCAAATGAAAACATTTCTTCGAATTTAATTTTAATCCAAAAATTACTTCTAATTATAATAAAAGTGACGAACAATACATTTATGCAAATATTATAATTAGATATCAAATTCTGATTCAAAATATTTGCATAATTACTGTAATCAAACTTCAAGTTCTCAACGTTTAGAACAAATGTTAGGTTAACTCTTAGAACAGAATCAGTGCACAGACTTGAAGACACTGTTGCTTCTCATGACATCTAATTTTACTCTTATTTTCTAAGGATTGGTATCTCATATCAAATAATTATTTTAATGATTGGATCACTTCTTGGGCTCTAATATTGAGATAACCCTCTAATCGATGGAATTTCTTTATTTGTTTAATAATACAAATATTGTTTAAGAGTCCAATAAAAGTGAGGAAGAAATGTGATCTTTGATGACTCCCTTCGGTATAATAACCAAAAGAGCACCTAATCATTATGTCTATTTGCTAATGATCTTGCTAACTTTGGCTATCTTATGGCCTTATCTTAATTTGCACTTATATTTATCGAGATTTTCTAAAATTTTATTATAGAATATTAATGCTAATTATGTGAGAACATAGATTAATTGTACTAGATCAAGTTTGTTTATCTCAATAAATTGAGTCACCATTTGGTTTTCTTATATGAGAGGCCAGTAATGTTCCCCTGGGCTTTTAGCTAGAATTTATGAACTAAGCCGGTCTCCGGAGTAAAACTAGGAGGTTATCAATTGCACTCCCAATACG
>JAQIXI010001091.1:0-15890 GCA_034700165.1 Galumnidae sp. Gr-Ori-00277 | reverse complement strand
TATCGGCGTTTAACCGTTTTATAAGCCGATAGGCGTTTAAATGGAGGAACGGCTGCTCTACAACAGTCATTCCTCCACTTATTAATTACACTAATATTTCAATTAGTAAAAATCATTTCTTTTCAAAAGATTTGCAAAACTTTTAATAATTTTCTCATATTTTTTAATGGAGTCAATATTCTATATCTCGAATATTCTGTATATCGAAACCCCTCTATAATCCGAACACTGATATCGATATTAATGCACACAATATATAAAATTATTCCATATCTCGAATAAATCTATAAATCGAAAACATATGAAGATCACTCTTATGTTCGCGTAATAGAGGTTTAATTGTAATACTAATCAAATGTTTGTCAATTTTCAGACTTCGTAGTCGAATATGTATTCAATTGGGGTTTAAAATGTTTATTAAAAGACTACGAAGACTGAGAGTTGAAAAACATTTGATTATTACTATTTAAAAAATTATAAAATTATTAAAAGTTTTGCAAATCAAGCCTTAAATACAATGACATCATTCCTAATAATATCACAGTTATTAAAAGTTTTGAAAATCTTTTGAAATGAATCGATTTTTACGGTAATAATGAGTTTTATAAGACAATAAAATGATTATTTCAGTGAAACAAAAATCACTTAAACGCCATCTAATAATTGCCAAAAATTATCGGCGTTTAAGTGTGTTTAGAAGCCGATATCCGATACAACACACGGTTAAACGCCGATCGGCTTATATGCATGAAAAGTCGGTAATTCTTTTTTTAACAAAAAATTAGGAATATTTTTATCAAAAGAAGTTATTTTGAAAAATATTTAAACTAAAAGATTTCGAAGTTTTTATAATAAATTAATTGTATTTCATTCAAAATACATCAAACTTTTGAATATACATATATAGACTCATTGGAAAAAGTTACAAGACTTTCCTCTGAAGAAAAATTGGATTTTAATGGATGATCGATAAACTTATTGAAATCGATCTCGAATTCAAAAACAGAAACCGAAGGAATCCTTTAAATTGAGTTCTAATAAATCTAAGAAATCCATTTCAGATCAAAACCATTCCCTTTTGTGGAGAAAATATTGATGTCTAAAACGGATGTCTAAACACAAACTCTTAGGTTTCATATAAAACGATAAATTGTTTTTAAATGATTTAATTGAATCAAAAATTTTGATTCAAAATATAATTCGGGAATAAAAATGGCATTTATTTAATAATTTCTTTACTTTTGCCGATTATAAAACGCTTTTAATTCCTTATAAGACATATATTATTCTAATTTCAGAATCAATTCTTCACAAAATATTGAATTAAAAAAAATAAAATTTATGTTTTATAGACAATATATTTAACATTTCATATGAAGACAGACTTAAAGTTCATGTCATTAAAGTCATGAAAATATTTTTTAACTAAACTTTTATATAAAATAATAATAAGACCCGAATAAATAATTTCTTCATATATTATAATCTATTGATTTGTATAACTCATTACCGATTGACTTAAAAAAATAAATTAAATGTAAATCATTTTTAAATATTTGTAATTTTTTACTGAAACTAAAATTAACATTAATTTTAATAATTTATTTAATTTATCCATAAACACGTTTTTATGAATTATTATTATTTTGTTGAATGAACTCTATTTCTGCTCAGAATTGTTAAAATATTAATAAATGAATTCATACAAATGATTGCTTTTTACAAAACACTCAAAATAATTCAATTTAGACATAATTTTAGTGTTTTAATGACGAAAAGTTAAGAACAAATTAATTTACAAATAATAGAATTTTCCAAAAATTTCCTTAAATCCGAATCTTATTCTCAATAAATGTTTGTAAAGATATCATTATTTTTTAATCCCTTTGAGAATTTGAGCCTTAAATTTGAATTAATTTTACTCATTAAAAACATATTACTCTTATATAATATGTTATACATTGTATTATAAGGCACATCAAAGTTATACTTAATTTATTTGTAAATAAGGGCTATAAAAATGAAAGTCCAATCAATGCATTGCAAACAAATATTTATAAATTATTAATCAAATTGTATTATAAATTATTAATTAATGGTACAAATATACATTATTATGTATATTATTTTCGTTAATATGTTTTAATGTTAAAGATTTTGTTTAAATTTAATTCAACCACTTTTTAAATTAATTGAATTAAAGGTTAGTCACAATAAAGGACTCAAAGGTTTTTGGAATATTCCTTTAGTGGATATTTAGGAGTAAATAATCGGAAAATTTCCGAAAACCACAAAACAGTATTTATAAACATTTTATGTTTAAAAAAAAAAAACTTTTTAGATACTATTTAGATACCCGTCCGCCCCTTCACTGCCCATTATCTACCCATTGCTGATAGTTATAAAAAGCCAATTAAATGAATGCTTTGGTTTCAAAAAAGTTTTATTCTATTCATTGAATGAGAATTCATTAATTCATTCATTAATTCATTAATTCAATGAATTTCGAAATATATTTAATTTATTCGACAATTGGTTTGCAATGAACTTACATAAAAAATATTTAATTACATCAAAACTTTAATAAATAATGAGTTTTATTCTATTAATGTTATCTCTATTATTGAAAATACATATATGCCCTTGCACAAACGAAATAGAATTCAAAATATTAAAATCTAAGCATTATTTAAATGATTTGAGGGCTTAAATGCTATCTATTATAACATTAATAACGATTTAAATGAAGAGAAATACTGAAGAGATATACATTTCATCTTTATAAACAAATTACTAAGAATTCATATTAAGGGAAATAAATAATCTATCTAAAATGAATTTTCTAAGAGTTTATTATCTTAATTATATTATTAATTATTATTAATAAGAGTATTGTTTTTGAGACAAACGTTTACTTCTTCTCAAAAAATGCAGTTTTTTTTAATAATAACGTAATCTTTACTTAAAAGTTAGCAAACGATAAACTTTTCTTTGATTTCCACAAAACGTTATTAAAAATTTGTTTTCCTTATCAGTGAAGAAGAGTTCAGTCATACAGTGAAGTGGTTTTTCTGGATGAAACTTACAAACTTGAAAATATATTCCGATATTTGTTATGGAAAGTTCACTCAATACTTAATAAATTGAAATAATATTTTCATTTAACAATTGATATAAAATTAAACTAATATTAATAAGTGATTTAATATCTGCCTATACTTAGTGTTTACAACAATTGACGGGTTCTTTAAGATATGAAATACAATATAATTACATGTATTTCATTGTCTGATTATTAGACTTTTTTTTATTCTTAAATCGTAAAAATATTATGTTTTCTAAAAAAATTATTTCCTATAAAATGTGATAAAATAGAAATTTAAATATTAATTAATAAAAACTTAACAAGGTATAATATGTTAATCCTTACAATTTTAATTTAGAGAACCTGTAAACACCATATGGTATTTACATCTACTAGAACATCTTATTTAGTATAAATACAAAAATACATATGATATGTACACATAAAGAGATGAATGTATAATGAATACTAAGGTTTGGTTATATTCAGAATTGTATGAGTAATAGTGAGAAAGTAACTAGATAAGAGTTCTAAACAAATAAAGACACTGTATTTCTATAATAAAAGTTATCATAACAAATATGCCTACAAACCAATAAAGTTGTGTAAATGAAATCTAAAAGCTTTTCTTCAATAAAAATAGAGTTCAGTTCAGATGAGAGTTGACTCAAAAAAGAAATTTTTTTCCAAAAAGAAAACTTTCGGAATAGAAATATAATAACATTCATAAAATTTATTTTAAATTTGGGTAAATTTAAAGTAATTTATAATATAATCTTTCAAAGAGTAAAGAATTAGCATTTTATTTACAAAAGAATATTACATATTATTATGTATTATATATTACTTTTAAAATTCTCAATTATAATAAACAAAATGAAAAATTAACTTTTTTAAAATAATTTTAGATTAGATTCAAATATAATGAGAATTTATATTTAATTATAATTTGAGGCAAAATTTTATACTAAAATGAATTCAATTATTTATTGAATAATAATTATTCAATGATCTGAAGAAAATCGTATTCAATAGAAATTAATTCAATTCGTTATAATTTATAGCTATTGTTGAAATCAAGAGTCCGGAACTGTTTCTGTGACAACTCTTTGATTTAACACAAAGACATTGAACACAGATTTTGATGTGATTTGCTTTCAAAGTCAGAACGTTATTAAAGGCAAACATTATTACTAATAAAATGTTTTCAATTTATTTATCGTTGATTTTCATTGAAATACTGAATATTTTGTCGATTGATTGTGAGGTGGACTCTAAAATGGACAGTAAAATGGACTGTCTTATTGATCAGCAAAAAGGTTTCAAAGATCCAAAGAATATATATCAGTGTAAAATCAATCAGAATTGTTGTATTGAATTCGGTCGACCCTCTTGTTGTCAGAGCAAACCTGTTCTTCAGATTATGTGAGAAACTTGGGATCGATTTCTCCCAATTTCTTTAATCATTTATTTTGAAATCGATTTGCCTTTTATAGGAGAGAACAGCTCTCGATTTGGGGCACATTATTTGGAATTTTACTAATGATCTCAACGATAGTCTATTGCAGGAAAAAAGATTTACATTTCATTAAATATCTGAAGAAATGTCTCACAACGTGTTGTTGTGGACAACAAACAGACAAAAGCGATACACAAACCAAAGCCATTGTCGTCGAAAAAGAAGTCGATTCCAGAGTCTAACGTAAGTCATATAACATATAATCCTTTGACTTCAATAAATCAGTTTTTCGATAACTAATTAAATCTAAAAAAAGTATTATATTTGAGAAAAAGAGGGAAATACACAAAATCACCACAAATATGGTGTTAATTATAGCTCTATAATAAGTAATAATTTAACCTTATTCCTTTCCATAGTAACCAAGTGAATTGTACTAAAATAAGATCATTAAAAAGGCCGTTAATATTATCTTACTAGGGAACATTGTATATAATCTACTCTGATATCTTAGCAAAACTTATATGGTTGAAATCAGAATGAATCGCTTAATAAGATTAAGTAATCACTTTTGGCGAATGGCCATGTACTTGGTCAAAAATCCATGATCAAAATTAGTGAAATATTCACTCAAGAGCTTTAAAGAAAGCTTTAAATATAAACTTGAGCTAGCAACATTATTAAACTTTCATTAGTAATTATGACGAGAGTTTACATTTTAAACATATTTTTCATTCATTCAATAAATATTATATTAGAGTGAAAATTATATTATAGTAAAAATGTGTAAAACATATAAAACAACTATAAGTTTATTCATTGAATATTAGTAATGAAAGTTTAGTAATGTTGCTAGCTAGAGTTTATATCTAAACTTTCCTTAAAGCTTTTTAGTGAATCTTTCACTAATTTTGATCACGGATTTTTGGCCTAGTACATGCCATTCCCCAAAATTGATTACTTAATCTAATTTAGCGATTCATTCTGAGTTAAACCATATAAGTTTTGTTAAGATATCAGAGTAGATTATATATAATGTTCCCTAGTTAATACTAAACAAGTCAATTTTTATATTCTATTCTTTGATTATTCATAAGTTGAGAACACTTTCTATTTATTTTTTAGTGTAAGAATACCTTAAATTTAAAGTATAAAATCATTATATTAAACTTTTATAAGAACATGGTCATTTAATTTATGGTATGTCTTTGAGGAAATAAAGTCAAGTAATGCTTATTTTTGAGACGACACATACTTTTACTTATTTTTTTCTTTTATATTTTATTACATTCATTGCATGAAATCAATATTTTTGGGCAAAATTTTAAAAAAATATTTTTGAAATTTTAATCTAAAAACAAATTTCTCTTAAATACTAAATGAAATATTCGTTGACAAACAGGTCTGGAAGTGTGGCGTAACGGATGACTCTTTTCTCAGTTTTATTTGTGGCCATTGAATCGTAAAACTAATTTTATCGGTAATACTCATCAAAAGGATATACACTCAGGAATTCAGTGATATTTTCATATTTTATAAGACGAAGACATTCAGTTCCTTAAATCACAAGTTTTAGAAAGATTTAGATTTTGGAAACAAATTTAGTTATTTATGTTTTGCCATCTGTTCGTCGCTCTCCTCTTCACAACTCTTTTTAATTTAGAATTTACTCTTTCCATAGAAAAGCGACAAATAAGTCGTGTATTTTAAGCATAATATCATTACAACAAATAATTAATTGATGTTCAAAGACTTGAGTGAATACATAATTAAAACAACTTATTATTGAATAAAAAATAACTCGAATTTCATTGTTATGTAAACTAAAAAATAAAAATTGGACTCAAAATTCAATACAATTTCATATATTATTTTCACTGAAAATCAATAAAACTTATGAAATGATAAACTGAAAAGTATTTTCAAGTTTTTCACAAACACTACTTTTGTGTCACTAATCGAAAGAAGAGATATTTTCCACATTTTTGAGTCAAATAAAGGTTTTGGGAAAAAAATAAAGCTTTCTATTCATAAAACATAACTGTTTTTATAAAAAAAAATACATTAAAATTACTTTAAAATTATAATTTCCTTCTTTTGGTTAGAATTGAAATTCAATTAAATAACAATTTTCACAGAACTTATTCACTAAAGAAATTCTTAGAAGTTTACATTTATAATATTAAAAAACAGAAATAACCCATATATCGACAAAATGGTATACCCCCTATCGTACCCAATCGATATGTTACCCCTATTGCAACATAAAGTCTTATTTTATAAATTTTTAATCGTTTGGAGAAATAGTTTTAATTTTTTTACAAATTTTATTTTGAAGATTATGTCTGAAAATGTTTAGATAAATATTAACCAAATTCTAAAATAAATATTTTTTTAGATCTAAAATGAATTAAATAAGTAAATAATGGGTTATTTTTGTTAAGAATTATAGTATGAATAATAATTTTTGAAAATAATTTGAAAAATTTTAACTTTAAAAATAAAAGATATCTATTAATTTTTAAGCAAAAAATAGTTAAAATTACTAAAACAATAGGGTTTCTGTTAAAAATGCTTCCTTAGAGTCGACCTCAAACCACTTCAACCCTTAATTGTTTCGAAACCATTGACTATTAGTTTGACTCAATTTGTAATTTAAAAAATATCGAAACTTATATAATATAAGTTATATCACATGAGTTATATCAGAAAATTGTATTAATATTTTCAGATACTTTTATATTCTTGGAATTGTATTCTATAATTTAATGTCAAACAAATATTGACCACATTTTTAAAACTTTTCCATAAAATAGGATTATTAACTCCGGGTAAAACAAATCGAAGAATTAAAATAATAATTGTTTAACAAAAAAAATGATACGATTAAAAGGGATTATTAGAGGAAACAGAGCTCTAAATCACAAAATAACGAAGTCTTAGTCCTACAAATACTCAGAGATTAAACAAAACAAATAAAAACAGTTTCAGGCATTTCATTCAAATTATAGTTTATTATATAAAATAAATATGAATATATAAAACTCATCAAGTACATATAATACTACTATAGTGTAATATTTTATTCAAATAATGGTTTTTTTTGTTCTCAAGGGTTTAAAAAATAAGATTTGCCGAAAGTCCCGGAAACTACTAATGACTCATTAGTGTAGTCACAGGATATGTTTGAAGAGTTTTGTTTTCGTTTAAAGAACTTAAATATCGCTAACAATCAGAACTAAAAAAAGGTAAATATCGTTCAACTTTTAAATTACAAATTACTCCGGTTTTCAAATATATAGAGCTAGAGATGGATTAATACTTTTAAGGCAATCCATAGTATGAATTAATTGTGAACTCAATTTATTGTAAATATACTCAAAGCAAATGTAAATATTATTTGAAGAATATTTTAATTTTAATATAAAATTGAGGTAAAGACTAAACATTGATTTTTCCAATAATTCTATTATTACTGGATTTGATTTAACAAAATATTAAAAAAATGAAATTATCAAGAGTATTATATATTTCAGTGTTATATATTGAGCGAATAACATATAACATTTATCTAAACAATTATATTTATTAATAAATTACTACTTAAATGTTAATAATTAATAAAATTATAAATATTGAGTAAAACTATACAAATAATAGTTATATCTAGATATTAAGTATTACGAATAGATAAAGGTATATGATGCTTTATTAAAAATAGTTTGATAAAAAACACGTATGTATTTGATCTTTTGTGTATTTTCTTATTAAAGACTAATAAATTAGAAATAACCCTGATAAATTTGAAACAAATATTTATAAATTGTATGAAAAATACTGTTTCAATGAGAGTTAGTCATTGAAAAGTTAGTCACTTTGGTATAATTTTTAAACAGGTTAGTGACTGACATTTTCAACAAAAATTAGTTTATTAGTTACCTTTATTAATAACTTTTGTTTAAAAATTATACCAAAAATAAATTCATTGATTTTAAAAACCATTAAAAACCATTATTCATTGAAAATTTGAGCATGTTCTTCTTATAAGCTATTTATTTTAATTTTCATATACTTTTTCTTATTACTGATTATGATTTACAAACTATTTTGAAGTAAATATTTATTGTTTGAAAATTAGTAGTTATTTATTGAAAATCATTTCATTTGAACCACTCTTTCCTTTTAATTAATTACGAGAAGAAATGCAGACATTATCTAAACACTTGATTTAAACTAAAGTCCAAATTTGGAAACACTTATATTTTTCATAGAATAAGATATAAAACAGATTCAAATCTTTCAAAATTTTAGTTTATATTCAAGAGTTTTAGTTATAAACAAAATGAAGATTCGCTACAAAATAGACCAAAACTATTGATTTGCAATTTTTTATTCATTGATAGAAACCAATAAAATGTCTTTTAAAATGTTTTTTATATCTTTTATACTAAAAATATTACTCAAAACTATTGAAAATTTAATCGATATATTGAGTTATCACTATTAAGACATTAATCGAGCAAAAGAACCAACAAATAAATCAATAAATTCAAAGAAAAATTAGTTCCGTTTATTTGTTTTGTACTAAAAATAAATCAGAAATTGAATCCCAATTCGTTCGGAAGTAAAAAAAAATTTCATTAAATTAAACTAAAAATAATTTCTAAAAATTATTTAAAGTTAGAGTTATTTAAAAGTGATTTCATTATCTTTTTTGAATGTCTTTTATTTGTCAAACAATAACAAAATGACACAAATTTGTTATAAGAAAAGAAAATTTCACATTTATTAAAATATTATAATCTAGATAGTTTCCATATATGACATACTTTTGTATTGAATAATATTTATTCCATTGAAAGTTATCTTTGAATAACTTATCTACGTATAAGTTGTATAAGTTGTATAAGTTGTAAGTCATTCTGTGATTTATGTTTAAATATAGACTCAAATGCACTGTAAATAAAAGTACATATCATGATATCAATTGCAAGTATATAACAGGAAACTGTCCGTTCATATCTTTGTTAGGCCAGTGCCCAATACGCCACACATTTCAAGAGGATAACGTCTTATACAATGTTTGGTTACACACCTCACAAGAGTCTACACTATTGTAATCTTCTTCACATTCTTCTTAATTATAAGTTCTCGTCTTTTCTAATTCATCGCTTTCTAAATGAGAGGAGAGTGACGGTCACAATACCCGACAATACCCCACAATTCCTACTAATCTCACCGCTAAAGCCTAAGGTCTAACTTAAGGCCTATAAATACTTTGCCATCGAATCCACAATTTTATCGTTTTAACCGACAATAATATGTAATAATAATGGAGTGCTTTAGAGATGAAATGTCTGATCACTACAACTCTTCAATAACTCTTTTTTTTTTATAAAAAAGAGAGGAATTTTGTTTAGATATAACTTATATTATATAAGTCTTAAAAATGCAAAAAAAAAGTTGAACTTTAATAAATGACAGTCGAAACACAAAATATTTTGATTTTAATCTTAAACTAAGATTTTGAATATAAGTAAACAATTACTGATTAAACAAAATTAATGAATTGAACCTAAAATAGCAGATTATTGTTGACTAAGTGTTGACTTAAGACTTTACATAAGTATCGATAATAAGTTTTTTCAATTTTTGATGAAAAATATCAATTCAATACTCAATTAATTTTTTAAATCACTTTTCTCACGAAATTCTTTGTAAGAATGAATGGTTTGCACGAAAACCACGGAATCAGTATTACATAGATTTTGTTTTTTGAATCACTTTTCAGTCGAACTTCTTTAAGGAAGAGTTACTCAAAAATTAGAGTTACTTTTTGTGATTTAAAACTTAAAATAATTTTTTTTAAAATTAAAAATGGGAGCAAACCTTTGCAGTGGTTTTAAAGTAAGCGATAAATTAGAGTCAAATTCAACGAAAAGCGAGAATTTGCCGCCTCTTTTCAAAAAACTGGACAGAATTGCATCAAAAACTGACTCACAATTGGATCACACGAAAAGTTGGGTCAATCAAAGCCAACAACATTTTAGAGAAGAACTGGACTGTTCGCTTTGCACTGACACTAAAGTCGATTACAAAAGGGATAAAACACCACTGGCATGGATGGAAGAATGCCAAGAACACATTGAAGAGAAAATTGGAGAACAATCAATGAATAGCGCAGTATTTCTTTCAAACGGCAATGAAATCAAAAATCGA
Organism: Galumnidae sp. Gr-Ori-00277; assembly: GCA_034700165.1. Classification (NCBI taxonomy): domain Eukaryota; kingdom Metazoa; phylum Arthropoda; class Arachnida; order Sarcoptiformes; family Galumnidae; species Galumnidae sp. Gr-Ori-00277. Next base: position 5,127 of record JAQIXI010001091.1, on the reverse strand, counting down.
GTCAAAGATTTTGATATAAAATCGGATAATTTCTGTTCAAAAAAAAGATTAACTCGAAATGAGAGCGAAATCAATGCCATAAGCGATGAAACCGATCCTAATTTGAGGGCTCAGACATCAGAAAGAGATGGCAAAAATGAATGCTTTGAGTGGAGGAACCGATCAATAACTCCTTTTGGCAAATCTTTGAACTCAAGTTTAGAATCGAATTGCGGTTCGTTTGATGAAACCAATTGCCGGCAAAACAATACCTCTTTTAAGAGTTGCAATCAATTCAGTCTTCAAACAGAAATACATTACTCTTTGAGTGAATTCGAAAATAATAGCGACTCATCAAATAAGACATCAAATAATACCATCAAAAACTTTTCAGCCAATCTTTTGCTTAATAGTTGTCAAAAGTCAAACACTTTTGGCAAAAAATGCAATTTCTGTGACTTTGTGGTCAATGGATGTAATCAACACTGGGATGAACTCGATTCAGATGTGGTCAAACTTATGGAAACAGTCGACAAACTCAGCTCTCTTTTGAATCGGAAGGAATTGTCTTTAAATAAGGATTTTAAGGAATTAGAGGTAAATAACAACCAAAACGACAGAAAAATCAAAGAAAAAGTAATAGAATTGAGGAATAAAAAAAGGATTGGAATGTCTTTACATAAGATAGGGGGTCACAAAAGATTAATGGTTTTCAAAGACGGCCACAACACTTATCAGATCGAAAGTGAGTACAATTTAATTATTATAATTTATAACTTTTAAATTATTTTTCAATACTTTAATTAAATCCTCAAAATCTTAGGCTTCAAATAATTATTTTTCATTTATTATAACAAAAAGTCAAATATTAAATAAAAATATCGCTTAAAAATTGTAAATCAATAGTAATTTTTAAAATTCAGCGAATTTCATCCTCTTTTTAATTCTTGTATCACTTTTGAGGGTCAAATTTTCAGTCTAATACTTAAATTGAATCTAGTCAACTTGGGACTATTATGTTTGAAATTCTGTAGTGATCACTGTTATATAATTTTGAAGTAAATTATTACCTTGTTATACTAAATATAAAATAAATACTCCTAAATAGAAGTAAACTAATAATTAATTTTCAAGATTTTATATTTGATTTTATATGAAATTATTTTGATTTTAAATTTTCCAATTTTTAAAAAAATATTTTTAATGAATTTGAAGTAAATCTAAAGATGTTTTTCAAATAAAAAGCAAATACTCATTCGAGTTAAGTCTTACTCGACTTCATTACACAGTATTTGACTTTTATTTCTGTAAAAAAAATTCCTTTAATTTTTTGATTGCATTCAATGGTATTTATAGATAAAAAATAATTGAATTCAAAAAAAAAGATAAAAAAAACTCGGGTTATAATAATTGAAAGAAATGTATTAACGCTAAATATTCTCATTATTTTAATTGAATGCCTTATGTTTTATGAGTGAAAATTAATGAACTCAAAGGAGATTTAGTAAAAATATTTTAAAAGTCAGATATAAATGAGAGTCAAAATTCTTATCGAAAGTTAGAGTAAATACTTTGTTATTAAAAGAAAGAATTGAAGATTTATTTGCCATAAATTAATTTAATAGTAAAACAAAAGTACGTTATGTTATTCGTCGCAAAGAATTTAATTATAGAAATACTTAACATTTTATGATTGAAACTCCAGATATGAGTACTTTTTTTGAGTAAAAGAAATTTCGTCATCCAATCGATGAAAGCGCGAGTCTTATAAAGGGATCACCCCTTCCTTCAATGAATAGACTGTTTGTCAGACTTTCAAAACGATTCAGAAATCGTGTCCCAGATTTTTGAAAATCATTGAATTTCTAATGACTTCAATCATTTTGATGACTATATTCCCAAAAATCGGATCCAATTTATTCTTATTCTATGAAACAACGATTCGTTTCAATCGATTTTCTGTCGAATAATAAATGGTTTCGAAAACAAAATAAAAAATAAAAAAATGAAAAATCATGAAATTGTTTTTGGTTTTAGTGCTTCCCTTTTATTATCTTTCAATCGATCAATCGTTGCAACACGTTTTCAAACCATGTTTAACGAATATAAGCAAGCAATAAGCAAGCAACTCATCAAATTCTTTACATAACTCAAAGAATCAATCATAAGGTGTAATTCCTTAATGTTATTTGTTCATGGTAACTTAAAAATTACCACTTAAATTGATGAGATTCTTATTAATACCATTTTCTTTGATCAATCTTTTGGTTATCGAACATAATTTGGAAAAAAATCCATACATTTAAATGATGTAAACATTACTCTTAATAAAATAGATAATCGATATAATGATTAAAAGGGATTTTCTTTAAAAGTATTAGACCTTAATATAAAAACTCAATTATTTTCTTCGATATCAAAGTCTGTAATATTTTATTCATTATTTCCGTTATTCTCTCCTTTTTTTAATTAAACGAAGAAAAAAAGAAAAACAAAATTAAGTTAATTATTATAACTATAATTATTATAAGATATCGACTGATTAATTCCCAACGAATTGTTTGTCCGGTAATTGAGATTCTTATCTCCTTTTGATATATCTTTTGAAATGATTGGTCAGAATATTTGATAAAAGACTGAACGACAATATTAACCAAATAATAGGAACGTTCAGAGAATAGAGAACTGATGTAATGCCAAATAAATTGGAGAAAATAGCGATTCTTAGAAACAGAATATTGCGAACCAATTATCAGACATATATTAAAGCGTTAGAGAGAAACATATGAAGAATATAAAGAATATTCGAAATATGGAAGGAATGAAACATTTGAAGCATTTGTAACAAGGTCAATATTTGAAACGTTGGCGTTAAATAAATTAAGAATTTTTTCAGATTCAATAAACTAGTATTGAGTTGTATTGAGTAGAGTTACTATTTTTTTACTTTAATAAAAGCGAATTCTTTACAAAGAAGGGCAGAACTGGTAGACAAGGCTTTACAGTTGAGAGCAGTTCAGAGCTGTTCCTATTGACAATATTTGTCAGTCGGCACAAGTGTTGGTGAGAAGAACGCATGCGATTGAATGCCAACACTCTCTCTGTTGAGTTGTCGTCTCTCTGATGGTAGAGGTGTTCGGCTTTTGCACATTACATCCAGAAATCAAGTGTTGGCTTCACTATACTTTACCTGTAGATAAGCCAAACGCTGTCAGATAGCAATACGTGTGCTTTGAATTTGTTTTCACTTTCATTTGACGACACAATACTGTATACAATCTTCTAATTATTTCATGAATTGTCGTCTCATGTCTTAAGAGTTTTGTCTGAACGCTAGTCGTCGGACAAAATATTTTTTGTGTTTGTGAGCGAACGAATCATCAAAACATTGTCAGCACTATTGGAGGCGAAGCTGTCCTCTCGATTCTTGGAGTCATCCAATTTCGCTTTCATTCTGTTTTTACTCTCCATTGCCTTTGAGAGGCCAGAGATGCTGAGCATTGAGTCACTACTACCTGCCTGTGTTGTTCTCTCCTCTATCTATAATGCTTTCTAAGAACTCTGCTCTCCCGTACTCTTTCGTGACTGACTGTGCATTACGTGCGCTCTCTCTTGCATTTGGATGTTCTGTACATCAATTGAAGCACTTTTGACAGATATATGAGTCGATGGACTCGAATCTGATCTCAATATACTTCTGTTGAACAGAATTTCTTTCATCAAATTTAAGTATAAACTGAATTAAGAACTGAAACACAAAACACTCTTTTAGTTATTATTACGAAAGACTCGACAAAAACAACTTTTTTGTCACAAAAGATCGACTGTTGCTCTTATTCTCTCTTCACTCAAATTCAATGTTTTCATACATTTTATTAATTGTTTGTAAGTAATAAACAAAAATAGAGCTTTAATGACATAATCTTTTGATAAAAGCATTTAAATTACATTAAAAATGAGTGAATTTCAAAGAAAAATCTAAAAATGAAATTTGATTTAATGTGCGATGAGTTCAACGCCAGACAATAAACTATTTCTAAAGTGTGGCTCATATTCTAAGATAAAAGATGAAGACTCGTCCACTTCTCTTCCAAACTGTAAGTCTTTAATTTATACTAATTGTAAACAACAAGAAATATATTCTCTAAAATGTTGTCATTAAATAAAACATAAAATAGCATGACTTAGCAAGCTCATTTGCAATTTGCAACTGAATTGTCAAAACAAATAAATGATACATAAAATAAAATAAAACTCTTTTACAAAAAATGAAAATTTCTTCTCTAAAATTCATGAAATTATAAAATGTTAATAATTTGAACAAGGACTATTTTACTTAACAAGACTATTCAATTAATTTTCAAACGCTATTTAAAACATGATTTTATACTTTAGATAAAAAACTGCTTCATTTCTAATAAGACTCATTGCATATACTTTTCTTATTGATATTCACCTTGTTCAGATTTATTTTCAAATTAAGTGTATTTGTGAGATCTTTCGATATTATTTCATCGATTAATAGCAGAGATGGTAAAAGAACTCGATCACAGGGTGGGGGTCCTCTCGCTCTCATTCCAGGGGGGTATTTTGCTGATTTTTCGGCTCCAGGGGTATTTTGAAATATTGAAACATTTAGAAATATGTAGAAATGGGGAGTTATTTGTCATCTCTGATTAATAGTACTTTTAATTTATAATATTTAAAAACAAAAGTTTATTAATTTATAGCTTAATAGATGTTATAAATTATAACTTAGGATAGTTGTTTTCAAATATCGCGCTTGAACATTTAAACAAATAAGTTGGTATATTCAGAAAAAATGCTGAAATTTAACATTTATTGTGACTTAATTGTATAATCAAATGTTTACATTTTCAGACATTATTGATTTCCATAGGGCAGTAGCTTTTCATTATAATACAAAATGAACCATGAAACAACGTATAAATAGGTGAAAGATTAGTATATGCTTTAGTGTTAAAGGGTTTAATTTTTAAATAAACTTGGTAATAGTATTTATGATTAATAAATCAAGCCAGCCCAAAACCAGGCGAAACAACTATATTAAGTAATATATTGCCTTATTTTAGTAATCCTTATGTTTTATTATTAGGTGCATAGTAACGGGAGGGGACAGGGAGGTCT
>JAQIXI010001090.1:0-15898 GCA_034700165.1 Galumnidae sp. Gr-Ori-00277 | reverse complement strand
GAAGTGAAGAAACCATCGGAAGCGAAGAAACCATCGGAACCGAAGAAATCATCGGAAGAGAAGAAACCATCGGAAGACAGTCACTCTTCAAATTCAAACTGAAAAACATTTTTATATCTTTTGTTAATTAAATAAAGTTTTTTCGTTTATATGCACCACAGCTTTCAAACTATTTCATTTTCAAAGAGAGTGGGTTTGTAGGGCTTTGTCGGCACAGGGAGTCTAACAATTACTATTAAGAAGGGATGGCAAATGAATTGGTCAAAATACCCTAACCTAGAACTAAAAACCTCGACAGACCTAGTGCTTGTCTATAGACGCTAATGTTAATCTTAGGGGTATTTTCACGATTTCTTCTCCAAGAGGGGGATGAGGTAAATGAGAATATCCCTTTTCGCCATCCCTGCTATTAAGATATCAGTACAAAAATATAGGGCACTGCCTTTAACCTCCGAATTTTAACAAACCTCTGATTAGTTAACAAAATTTGAAGTAAACTATTGTTAGTCCAAAGCCTTTGTCTTCATTTGATCTCTAAATTGTGACTAACACTCAATAACTAAACAATTGAGAGGTTGTATTGTATCTATTCATTAGAAAATACAATAAATTCTTGTATAACTTATATGCCAATGATTGGTGTTTGGCACGATTTTCCATTAAATATCTTAATATTGTAATAAAATGTACATGCGTGAAATCAGAATAGATTTCTTAATTATTATATGATATCATTTTTTCCGATTGAATATGTCCTTGGTCAAAAGTAGCCGATCAATATTAATGAAAGATTCATCAAACATCATATGAAAAGTTAATTAAGCATGATTATTTGTAAAATAAAAAGTGTGCTAAATATGTCATTCATTTTTAGTAAAATTCATAAAATTATGTTTTATATAAATATATTTAAGAATTAAAAGTTTATACAAATATAACAATTTATTAACAGAAATGAGAAGAAGTGTTCGTTTTTGTGGACATTTTTCTCAACAAAATTATTCTCAAAAAATTGAATAATCCTTGAAATGAATGAATTAAACACTAAATTTAAATATAATTTCAAATTTTGCTAAAAATAATTATAAAAAACATTTTAAAGTCACTCTTAAAGTCTAATCTCTTATTTATTAATCCAAAAGTTATTTCGATTATTAAATTCATTTATAAATTATAATATATATTTATATCGAAATTTTTATTTATATAAATCTTTTGATTTATTCGAGCAAAATGTGAAAATGAATTATAATTTTCTTTCGAAGAATATTCTAAACAATTAGAAGTCTGTGAGAAATAAATCATCAAATTTTTAGGTCATTCCTACTCTTTCGTACAGTTCTTTACTAATAAATCAAATTAAAAAATAACTCTGAATTGAAATACTATATAATAATATCACTGTTTTATGATTTAGACTTAATTTAACGCTTAAAACTTTTATCGGAATAATGGACTAAGAATATGATTACAACAAAAAGATACTTGTATAAATTTTTTCTAAATGAATCGTTGACTTAATAATTGTTTTATTTTATGGATAAATGGATTATTAATAATAAATCGATAAAATATAATAGATAACAATTTATTACATTTTATATAATGGATAACATATTACTGTTTTTATGTTTCCATATTTGAATGAATAATAAGTTAATTCATTAAACCATTGAAAGCAAAGAATAAAAATATGAAAAAGTTTTTAAACATAAATTTTTCAAAAATTCTGTTTTTCTTTTGTTAAAAGGTTTTCGTTATAATTAGTATAAAACTTTTATATAGCATAGGTTGACAAAACGTAATTCGGAAAACTTTACTTATGTTAATCTTAAACAAAACCAGTAATCGAAGCAATTTTGATCCAAACATTAAGTTATTAATCTTTATATTTAATCGAACCCAATATTGAGTGTAAGCTATACTCCTAATCCTTTATTACTGTTACCTTTTATTTGAATAAATTTTATGTATATTTAACTCTTTATGTTACTGCTCTCTAATGTGGCCTTAGGCCTCTAAGGCCACATTTGTCAACCTATGTTATATAGGATTAATTCAAAAGAGTTTTAAGTGATCAACAATTAGCTAGATAAAAATCTCTGAAATTTAAATAAACTTGAATTTTGTCTCGAAATAGGATTTTCTAGAAATACAATTAAGAAAAATCTCTTAAAGTTTAAGCCTTAAACTAAAAACCTTATAATTATACTAACAAGGAAAGTTCTTGGAACGGCTGATGGACTTCAATAAAAAGAATAGCATGGTTAAAATCTTTTGGACAAGCTGATTCCCAATCTGATTTCAAAATTGGCTTATGAGCATTTTAAAGGATAAAAAACCATGGTCAAAATCTTTGAAAGATGCCTCTAAAAATTTTCAAAATAAAGATAAATTTTGAACTTAAGCAAGATGATTAGCAATGATCAATTCGAATGACTAAACCAATTTTAAGTAAAATCTCAATTGATTTTATATGAGTTTATTCATTAGTTGAAAATTATTTTGAACTTTTCATTGAGAAAAAGTATTGCTAATCAACTTGCTAAAGTTCAAAATTTATCTTTATTTTGAAGGCTTTTTAGTGGAATCTTTCAGAGATTTTGACCATGGTTTTTTATCCTTTAAAATGGTCATAAGCCATTTTTGATTTCAGATTCGGAATCAGATTAAAGTAAGGAATTTAACCATGGTGTTCATTTTATGAAATTCCATCGGCCGTTCCGAAAACTTTCCTGGTTAGCCTAGGTATAATTAATTCTGATAAAGTTGATCTAGGTATGAATTATCAACAAATCATAAATTAATTATATAATTGTGAATCAGTTGCAGAAAAATATTAAGAAACTATTTTAATAATAATATAATTTAAAGTTTAAATTATATTTTTAAGTTTAAATTTTAGTTTAAATTAAAGTTTAAGTTTTATCTTATAATGGGAACGAACTCTCTTTGTTTTATCTTTAGATTATAAGGAGTAAAGTCAATATTTATTCGTAAAGTATCCAGCAATTATTGCTGAGCAATAGATCTGGCTTTTGGTTGCTCTTACCAATGAACAAGTCAATTTATATATCCCACTCAGAACTAATGTTTTTTCTAATGTTTAGAATCTAAACTTTAGATATTCATAATTAGTTGAATACATATTCCAAATTTCAGACCATATTTTTTGCGTGACCTGTATTTAGTAGTAGAACTCACCCCTTGGCCATCACTGATTTTGTCGAGACTCACTTATTATTTGATAAAATTATGATAATTTAATAACGCACCAAAAGAAACTATCAAGGAAAAATAGAAATCCATCGCTTAACTTTAGTAATGCTAAATTAGCATGGACAAAAACACTATGAAAATGAGCTTATAGTGTGTTGAACTTATGTCACACATAGAAAACATATGCATGATTTTGAGTTCAAATTATTGAACTTATGATTTTGGCCATGATAACTTATCATTGATAAGCTTAACTAATAAAAAATGACTTAAACTTAAAATAATCGCATTTTATATTATTTTCTATGAATTGTTATTAACGACGAAAAAGGGATTTGTTTTTATCTTTAAATAAATATGAGATTTATATTTGTTTTTATTTATTTCTATTGATTTTCAGTGATTTTCATTTTTATCAATAATATCAGGAAAAGTGACATTTCATTTATCACTGATAACTAGTTTTTAACTTCAAAAGTTGATAAACAGTTCCAAACTTTTTTGATTATTTATGATTCTTAGCGTTGAAACGACTCTTTTTTCATATATTTTTAGAGTAATTAAATATAAATAAATCAAAATTTAGTCAAATTTGAGTCAATTATTTCTTTTTGTTGTGAAAAGAAGTAAATTTAAAACATCTGGATATAATTCTATCCCTGATATCCATTTATATATTGATTTCCATTTTTGGTAAACTAAACTTGCTAACTTAACCTTAACTTAAGTGTTAAAAAATTGACAAAATTATATCATTAAAAAAATATTCTTAGAATTTGTTTTTGAGTCTAAATTTGGTCAAAACTTAATGAAAAGATAATTCAATTGAAGTAATTTTAAATAATTGCGAAATATTTCAATTAAACATTAGTTAAGAGTAGTTTTCTTGAAGAGGAAATTCAATTGATTTATGAGAAACTAAAGAAGGAATAAATTGAATAACAATTGTTTATTTGAACAGAACTCAAATTATTGTATATTTTGTTTACACAAATACTTCAAATTTGGAAACAAAATAAAAATTTTATTAGTTTTAATCAAATTCACAATAAATTCAATAAAATAAGTGTTTAATAAATTTATCATTTAATCGATAATAACTCATAAAAATAAACATAACATTAAAGCGATTTGTATTCAGTTTTTACTGCAAAAGCGTTTCATATGAAACAACAGATTTTTGCTAATATTTCAGCAAAATTTGGAGAAAATTAAACTTAAATTCAATAATATTTAAATTGAAATTATTTAAAGCAATTTATAACAAAATGAGAAAATCAATGGAAAATCTGTCAATTATTCTGTTCTAATAAATAATCAGCAAATCGTTAATAAATTCGTTAATTTGTCGGAAAAAATTCTCATTAAAATCTAAAATCATTTAAAACCATCAAAAGCTGTAAAAGCGATCTCAAAGTATTTCATATATATTTCGATACAATAATATTAAGTATTGCATAAAATCCATATATTTTTTGTAGATTTAAAAAAATGATCAAAAAAAAACTTTTTAAATAAAGTCAACAACTGATTGATAGTGCAGTGCAGTGGCATTACTATACATATTGTCCAACACTATTGAATATACAGAATATTCTGACCAAAACACTCAACGAAGTCAACCAATCATTTAATTTATTTAAGTTCTTAAACGACTAATATTTGGATCCATTTGTGACCGAACTTAGGCTGCAGTCAATTCTTGTACTCTTTTTGTATTACAGTTTCGGCAAAGGATGTGGTCGTCCAAAGGATAACATCCGCGACCCTCAGCGTCAGAGGATAACAAAAGATCGCAATCCTTTGCAAAAAAAATTAATGTTTAATAGATATCAGAAAAATCATAAAACAAAGAAACAATTTATGCAATAGAGAACAGCATAAATTCAGTGATAAACTATCAGTTATAACTTATAACTTTGAAATGTTGGCACAAATTATGTTTTTCATTCAATCAAAAAATTGCAACCATTGATAAAAAGCATAAAAAATATGAATAACTTTTATTTGAATCATGAGATGACTTTCATTCGAGGATTAATAAAATGTCATTTAAATCAAAGATAATATTTACGAAAATATTTGAAAATTTCATAATATTTGATGAGTGAAAGTATTTCAAGAATAAAATCATTAAAGTTTTTGATCTAAAACTTTAAGGAATACATGTTTTTTAAACAGGAATTCCTCTTTTTAGAGATCATTCCTTTTGTTTGATATTTATTGAAGCGATGCTAAACCAGAATAAATAGTGACTAAAAGGTGTTCCGCAAAAAAATCATTAGAACTTAAATCTGATTATTTTGTGTTTTTAAAATAAATGAGTATTCGATGAGTTGTCATATTTTATACGCAAAGAAACTAAATTTCAATTGAATTCGGGCTAAAAATGCAGAAATTATTTATAGTTTTTTCAAAGATATCCGAAACTAATAATTCTTTCAGAAAAAAATGTGTTAAACATAAAATATAAAGTTTTTAAAAGTTTTCTTATAATTAGTACTCAATTCTAGACTAATATTTCAAATAAATGAAAACATTTCAAAATACTATTGAATTTATCGAATGTTTATAAAATTATTATATATTTGAATGAATTGTGTTTTTGAGTAATAAATTTCGTAATACTTTTGATCAGAAATTCTTTTGATTAAAGTATTATAAAAGTGATAACAAGTAGTGATAACTTACTTCACATTTATAACAACTGACGTGAAAACTGCGGTCGAGAGCCACTACACGAACAGTCTCTGTCTTTCCCGGTTCGGGAACAATGGGTTCTTTACAAACACAACAACGCGGAGCAAATTTTCTGTTCAATGAATACAAACATTTTGATTGTAATTTCAAAGATTTTTAAAAATTAATTAAAGGACTGACTTATGGAAGTCGTCGATGCAATGAATTTGATTCGTAGCGTCGACTGTAAATGGGATGCCGTCTAAACATTTCTTACAGACCACACAAGTAAAACAGTTTGGGTGATAGGGTTTTCCTGTGGCGCGAAGAATACGATCCAGAATAGGTTTCTCACAAACACAACATTTTTCTAAAGTGTTCTAAATTTAGAGTAAATTTTGAATAAAGTTTTAGTTTTTGTTAATTAGATAATAGTGTAAATGCCAACCAAATAATCCTCTTCGCAATAAGGCTTCCCATCCATTGCATAGAATGGTTTTCCTCTCAGTTCCGTATCTGAATATTAACGACATTTAATGATAAAATTGTCTGAAAACTAAAATAAATGAAATAAACGAATCCAATGGAAAACAAAACAGTTTTTATATTTTCAGATATATTTAGAATTCAATGTCTTCTCAATGAATGCTTTTTCTATTTTTTCTTATTTTGCAATAAAATGTAATTTTAGAAACGGAACCAAATTTCTGTTAATTAGAGGATTACTTACGACATATATGACAAGTAAAGCACTGGATGTGATAAACTTTATCCATAGCCGTACAGCCACTGCCTTCGCCCAACACTTTTTCATTGCACTGATGGCACATACCTTAAGAATCACAGAATTTCAGATAAATTGTTTAACAAATGATTTCAAACTACAACTAATATTAGAAAAGTTAAGCATAACTATGGTATTGATAGGTATTGAGTACGCGATACCTATAATAGGTGATTCTCCTCCTGAAGACATTTGGAAGCAGAGAAGAAAAGCAAAGAATATAATAATTAGATAAAAGACAGGCTAACAATGAATGAAAGCCAATTCAATACAATTAAAGTCTACAAAATGTGTGGAATGCAATGAAACGCAAATAATTTTTTTTTATTTATAGTTTGCGACACACAATACAGAAGTTATGATATGACTAAAGAAAGGCTAAACTAATATGTTTTGCACGCGATATAAATCAGGGCTGAAATGTTGTGTCGTATTTATAGATATTAAATGACAATTGTTTCATATATTCATTACTCATTTCAAAACAAATACTGATTAAAAGGAAATTCCATTCATTTCATCACATTATAAGTCAAACACATTATTTGACAAAAGTTTTATCAGATTTAATGTCACAAATGATTATGACTTCAAATAATATTCAATCGGAAAATCAAATGATTTGATCGATAACTCATTAATTGAAATCAATTAATGCAAAGACTCACCAAAAAAGTCAGGATCTGATGAGTTCTCCATACTTAGCACTAAAAGATCAGTCAAATGGTCGACTTCGGCTTCTTTTCCAATAGGAGTTCGCCTCAAAGGATTGGCTGCGACTGCACTACGAGAGTGACTGTTTGACGGGTAATATCCGGCTGAGTATAGGGAAGATAATCCACTGGCGTTGCTATACGTCGACCTGTTTGACAGTTGACTTGAAGGCCGAGGAGTAATTGGTTCGTAGATTGAGTTCGTGTCGTATGTACTCTAAAATATGTTTAGTTTTGAGACAAACTTTTAGTTTTCAAACTTTTTTCACTCAAAAACATATGACATATATTTTGAGCCATAAATAGAATCTTCAGTTTTAAAGTATATGTCTTTTAAAGGTTATCAACGATTCTTATGTTTCTTTTGGCACAAAACGAGCGCAAAACTCAGCACAACATAAGAACAGACATTGCGTCAGGTATTGTCACACTCGACGCAATCCCTCCACAACTTTTGACATCTCTTTATAGCTCAAAGACATGCTTTGGGTGACATTCGAGACAAATCATTAATTAGACAAATGTTTAGACAAATGACAACAGTTTTTAACAAAACCATAACATTAGTAATCATAGGAAACCACCGAAAGGACCAAATCATTGTCTCTACTCTTTAATCGATTCTTACCATTTTGTTTATCTTTTGATAACTAAGAGCTGATCCAAACGGAAGTGTTTATGACTTGTAATATAAGCGTTAATTCAGTGCTAATAAGTGGTTAATCAATGGCTAATTGTCGACCAAAACATCCGTAGATTTGCCTTAAAATTGAGTTATTTATTAAATAAAAGTCGGAAATGAATTTGAGTCCAAATATACTCTGAACTCATCCTTACCTCTACTCTAAATAAAGGATTAATTTGTCACTCGTTTTATCACTTTTTTAGTTGAAATCAGTGTCAGTAGAGGTTAAACAAAGCAGGAAAAGTGAGCAAGGCAATATTGGCAATGATGGCAATATTGGTTAGATTTGCCAAAACTTTTAAAAGAGTCGAACCTAATATTTGTTTATTTGAAACTTTTAATTTAGAATAAAAATGGCGGATTAAATGAGCCTGATTGAAGTGGATGAGCACAAACAGTTTGAGGTATGGGCGCCGGCGCAAAGCACAGCCCCCACAAACACCTTTGCCTTTCCTTCCCTTTTTCAAAGCCATCAACCAATGAGTTTCTCGCTTTCACTCAATTCTTCATTACTTTCAGTGATTTATACCTTATTTAAACATCGGAACAAATTTCAAAACTTACCTTAACTTAGTTTTTAAAAATTTTGTTTAATTTATTTTTGAGTCACAACTAAACCATTTATTTCAAAACAACTGTTTATAAAAGAATTAAAAGAATTAGTTCCTCATCTTTTAGGGCTCTAATTATCTGTAACAGAATAAAACTTAAATGATCAAGGCATAGTTTAACATTTTCAAAAAATATCTAAGCTAATCTTGCTATTTTTAAATGGTTTATTTGAAAGTTTGTTTTTATTTATTTTTTTAAGAATAAGTTTGTGATTAAGTGATAGTCGAAACTCTTTGAAGGATTAACTGTTAATCCATCAAAGAATGAGTTTTTGAAGATTTTCTTAAACAAACTTTTGATTACTTCGGAAATCATTTTATTGTTTAAAAGCAATTCTGAGCCCAAAGTATTTGAATTCAAAATTTCTTTTATAAACTTTTATTTCTCCAAATAATTGATTTTCAAAATAATTATTATTTAAAAGAAATATTTATTTATTTATTTTAAAGAATTATTTCAAATGAAATTCTTTGCGAAACATTTGAAAAAACAATTTGATTACAATTACAACAGAATTAGAATAAATGGCTAAGAAGTGCATAAATTTGATGACCAAATAATAATAAAATCGATGCTATAATTAATTGAAAATTGATTACAAGAACTAAGAAATAGTTTGGATCCAAATGTCAACAATTTGTATACATTTTGTGCTACTAATAAACGGCAGTGTATTTGCTTTGCTTAAGGCCTACCAAATGGCAATCAATTCATGCGATTTCATACACTTTTGGCCACAATATCGATGCGCTAATAATTAAACATTAGAAATACGTTAACAATAATCTTAAACCTTTTTTGTTAATTTTTTTTTGTTAATGTTTTAAGTGTTTCGTATAAAAAATCATTTCTTCACAATTTGTTAAATCTTTCGATAATAATCTTCTTTTCAAAATTATTTCGCATTTATTTAAATAACAATAAAAACAGTTTAAATAACTAACAATTTGTTTCATTTAATACAATTGAGTTCTTTTATAATTTATAAATTCTGGGAGAAAATCAATGAACAGAATTATAGCTATTGTTTTAATAATTGTGACAATTATTTGACAGTGAAATCCGATAATTGAACTAGTTACTTATTTAGAGTTTTCCAAGATAACAATAAGCATTAATCAGAATATCGATAATTAGTCTAAATTGAGAGAATAATTCCAAAACTGATCCTAAGATTTACGGCATATTTTAATAGCAATTAATAAACAAAAATATTGATATAATTTGTTTGTTTTGGGGAAAAGCAGTGATAAACTGTTTGATAAGCGATTATCTCAATTGAAAAATTAAATTACATTTAAATATATTTGCTTTTGAAATGATATTATTTACAAATAATATAAACTTCGATAGATATCTATTTTTATGAATTTTAGAATTTCTTTAATTTCAACCCTTTATTTGCAATTTATTTAACAATAATTTAAATTTGTTTTAACAGTAATAAAGTTATTCTTTGTTTAATAAAATTTAACTCTCGATAAAAGATATAACAAAACAAATGATAGATTTGTTCGAAGCCTTAATTGAGATTTCAATTTACGATTTGTAAAGAATCGCAAACCAAACAATTGATGCCTCGACTTATTTAGACGTCTTTTTTCATTCACTCATTTTCAATGTCGAGAAAAGTGTTTGGAATTGTGTTTCAATTGAATCAATAAATGGAATTAAATGATAATTAAGAAACAAATGTCCAAAAAATCACAATAAATATAATTTTCAAATATTGCTATCAATCGAAGCGATATTCAATGAGATCTTAAACAGCAGTCAATTATATTAACGAAGAGATAATGCGATCACAATATTTGCAAAAAATTTTCAAAAAAAAGGTTTCGAAAATTCGCTGCTTTTGAGAGTGAGATAAATATTTATTAATTTTCTTTTCAAATATACTTTAGAAGCAAAATTCATGCAAAAATTGAGGAACATTTGAGCTTCAATTTAATCATATTTACAATTAATGTATTAATTTTTTATTCATTCGGAGCACCAGTGAAATACTCGTCAGATATTGTTTTCTCAGAGATTTTTTTTTGTATAACAAACTTAATATAGATTTCATCCAAAAATGCATTTAATTTGTTTGAATAATATTCCTAAATATATATATTATTTATTTTTTAAATAATTGTTTCCGACACAATTTGACGCCTTTTTGCGTTAGAAAAAGAAATTAATTTCTTTAACAAATATATGCATACAAATAAACATACGATTGATTTACTCATTTCTTTCTCACAATTAGCCAATGATTTAATAAAATTGTTTCAAAAAATTATTGATAATATATTTGGCTTTAATTTAATAAAATTGTTGACTATTTTGTTAACTGAGTTTATTGTCTAAAATACCCGCCTTTTGATAGCGTTCTCAACAAAATAATCTTTTGACGAAACGCTTACCAAAGCCTTACTGTCGGCCCAAATCTAATGACAATTTTATTCAGACTAAGAGTCAGCTAAAGATTTAGTGTTGAATGGAATCAACATTCGGTCTAACCTTTAATTCAAAATCTAAAGCGCCGGTCGTCAGAAATAGCCCGGATGTTCAGCAATGCAATAGTAATGGCCATTATATATGATACCGATCTCTCGTAGCACTTCTCCTCTGATGGTTGCCTTAATAACCCAATTATGACAGTCCTGACTCTCCTTTTCGCGCTCCAATTTGTCGATATCTACTATTTTAGAGCTGAGCCGCTCTAATATAACTCCGATGTCTTTTATGTTCAGATGACGTTTCTGTTCAACAGATAACTGATCCACGAGTAGTAGATATCTCTCACAGAGCTGTTCCTCTTCATCGCGTTCTGTGGTTTCAGTTTCGGATTCAGAATTATTATCGTTCGATATCTCTATTTTTGTGGGTTCGGTATCCATAAACCTGACGTGTCCTTTGGCTGTCGACGGCTTCTTGGGAATGGCTCCCGTACTTCGGGCGGCCTCAATGCTTTCGGAGGATGAAAAACCACTTAATATTGGAATCGTAGCGATGCCGTCCTGTACGGGTGAAGTGGCAGCCGATCGGCTCACCTGAAAGTATTTAGAAAATTAGAGTCAAAACCAAATGAATTCTAAATACAAAGAAGTGTTAGAATTGTTGGCTAACACTTATCTGTCCGCCCCCTCTGTGCAGTGCAGCGCAATGAAAGTCACAGAGAGAGTGGTCGTGATTTGGCTCTATTTCTGTCGAAGGACTTAAGTGTTCGATGCGTTCAAAGTCTTCATCGTCTTCGTCGTCGAACGTTCTGAATGGCAGTGTTCTTGTGATGGGTCTCTGTTGGAGACCATCGAGTGATAGTTTGGCACGACTGGTACTGGCAGTTGAGCTGTACGGACGACCCACTGTTGTGGTCGTATATTGAGCATCAGATGGTTGTGTTGTCACCACTTCCACTCTCCATGAAGAGGGTTCGGCGTAAAGACCGGCACCTCTTCGGTATCGATCTCTTTGATCCCAATTAAGGACAACAGTAACGTTCCCCTTATCATCTTTAATACTCCAAGTGGGCGGTTCGTTCACCAGTTCCAATGTCTTGAGAGCGTCGCACACTATCTTCGGAATTGCATTTATTGCTAAAACAAAATCAATTTATTTTAGTATCGATTATTTGTCGGTAAAAATAGTACTTTTGAGCCCACATTAGACTCATTTCATACTTTATTCTCAAATATTGAGTTGAGTCTCATTTGACAATATTTTATTCATTTATTTTATAGAGTGAACACATCCAGTGATGGCCCACTATTTGAATCACTAATGAAACAAAAGTAGTCATCAAAAATACCGAAAATGTTTTCAAAGCTTAAAATAAACAAAAAACTGTTTATACTTTTAAGACATTTATTAATATTTAATATTAAACTGACTTTTAGTAGAAATTAATGGAAAATATTAAAAAAGGAATTAATTCCAATTCCATTCTTAAAGTTAACAAGTAGTAATTAGATTTTTAATTAACAATAACTTTAATTCTTTTGCAATATTAGAGAATATTTTTGGAAATAACTTTCGATAAAGTTTGTGATAAAAAGTATGTTGAATGACACAATCGAATTTAACCATGTTAAATGGGAAAATAATTGAATTACATTAACGCATTTAAAAAAATGCAAATTATTTGTGAATTCTTAAAGTATTTCTTATAAAATTTGGACAAATTATTGTAAATATTTTTTAATTGATTTGAATTAAAAAATGCATTTCTTTCAAATTATTTACTTATTATCAGGGAATTGATTTTCGGTTATAGTAACTATGATACCGGTTGATAGACATGCTTCAGAAAGGGGTGAATAAGATATGTACCAAATCTGGACCCGTTTTGACAATTTTTATTTTACCTATGAATAACTATTTTAGGGGTATTTAACTATTTGAATGATATGAAACTATTTTGGTATTAAAGCTAATAAATTCGTAAAAAAGGAAAAAAATTAGAGGAAAATATAAATAAAATGATTGTAATTAATAAGATAAACAACACAAAACATAATAAAAATGCATAAAAACATCTAATTTACAATTTTTAAGTGATAGTAAAAAACTGTAAATTTAACAAATTTATCGAAACAAAAGTTTGAATTCCAAAAATTATGAATTTTTGATAAAATTGTTAGTTTTTTAAATTTATTTTGATTAAATACGAGTGTAATCTAGGAATTTATAAGAGAAAACACCCAAAAATGACTTACTTGGTGTTTTATAACCATTTTAAAAATACTAATATACTAAAAATAAATAACTATTTGAATAACTATTTTGTGTTTTATAGGCTATAAATTATAGCACTTATTATAGTGACTTTTTACCATGGTATAAGCAACTATTAATCAATTGCCTGCTTATTATTGTCTTTTAAATGATATACAAAGAAATAAGTTTTTCTTTTAAATTAAATTTGAATTTAGTTTTTATTTGAAAAAAAGAGAAAACTTTAAACTAATTAATCAAAAAATGATCTGAAAAATAGTTGAATCCTTTAAGAATGTGGGCTAACCTCTGGCACATCAATCATGGGTTAAGTAATAGAAACAAAAGCGAATTGGGTTTGGATCAGAGATGGCAATTGGGAGGGATTCATAGAATCACTCCTGAGATCGAAAATTTGGTGAAATTGCGATTTGAAGACTGAAAGTTGTATTTTTGGGCAAAAATTAGAAAATTTGTAATTTTTTTATTTTTGACCCAAAATTTGTTAAAAATGACTAAAAAAGCCTAAAAGTGCTTAAAGTAATCAAAAGTACTAAAAGCGAAGTGAAATAAAAATTTTGGCTACTTTTGAATTATTTTTGGAAATACCCCCCTCTGAACCCCCTTGAAATGAGAGCCTTTGCTATCCCTGATTTGGATTTACGTTTAGAATAATGACTCAATTTGTGGTCCGATTTATTTCAATTGAGATTTGATATAAAGTTCTGTCATTAATATAAGTAATAATAGAAAGTTATAAACAAAATAATTATACGACAAATGAAAAACGATTCCAACAAAAATGTGTTCGACATATGATTCGAGTTATAAATTGCAAAATATATCTCATTTTGAACTAAAAATAAATATTTTTACCGGCTTTGAGAGCTTCTACACCCGGGGGTAACCAACGCTCTCCAGATTTGAGCAAAAGAAATATCGTATCCTTTTCTGCGGTCTGGAAGTAAGTGTCGTCTTCGACTTCAGTTCCATCTGATTCGAGGACAACCTTTAAGTCGGACACATTGTCATAACCCAATTTCTCTGCGCCGCGAACTTTGAACTCAAGCAATGATTGTGCGACCACTGATTTTCGGACTTCTCTATTGCACGACCATATCTTATAAGGGCGTTGAGGACTCAACTGATAATTATATACACATTTATTAGAAATTATTATAAATCAAATCATTTGAATAACTTTTATATCTCTTCTGAAAAAAGACTTCACTTGACTTCTCTTTTTTTTCAGATATTCTCTAATAGTTTATAGAAATGCTATTTATATACATATTGTCATCGAATTTAAAATTGAATTTTTATTAAAAATTGTTTTATAAGTATTTGACTGAAAATTTATGAAAAGATGAGATCTCTTTTGTGATGAATATTCTTCTCTTAGACTCTCTTAGAGTATAATTTCAACAAATTTTAAATTAAAAAAAAGGAAAACTATTATTGAATTATTGATCGGAAAATGATTTAAAGCGTTGTTTAGAAGAGAATATCATTTAAGAGAAAAACTAATTTACAGAGAATTTGAAAGAATCGATAAATTCTTACAAAAGTTGTCATTATATGAATGAAATGCGAAAATCATAACATTTGACTATCAATACGTCCATCACTTGAGAGGAATATTTATAATTAATTTAAACTAAAATCAAAGATAAGAAAGATTTAAGAAATGAGTGAATTATATAAAGAAAAGAATAAATACTTAGAATTTGTTGACTAAATTGAAGTAAATATCAATCAATTTTAGTGAACATTAAATACATTTTGAAAACAAATTTCAGTAATTATTTGAAGCATTTATTGGAATAAAACAATAGTTTTGTAGAAAAGAAGAAAATGCTTATTGTCTGCAGACAACTGCCAATTGTGAGGAATGAGTGAAAAGATTGGAGTCATTAAGCAATTGATTAATACTTTTAATTACATTATGAATGCATTGAATGTGTGATCGACTGAACGAAGCATTGATTGTAATGAAGAGCAGTCGGAGTGCAGTCGGAGTGCAGTCAAAGTAAACTCATATTCAGTTTTGCTGTTAAAGGCATTCAATTGCATTCAATTGCATTCAATGGCATTCACTGGCATTCAATGGTATTCGTATCTAATATCAGAACTGATAGTAATGGTAGTAATGGTAGTAATGGTGTTGTGGCAAATGGCGGTCACTGCCATCACTCACCACTCATTCTCAGTCGCTCTCAGACTGTCTCAGTCTCTCAGTTCTGATCCCAAACAGACTGTTTGAGAGCGAAGTGATGCCTTCATTGGCATCCCTTTTGTGTGAGTCAACATCCAAACACTACCCAAACCCAAACCGTATTAACTTTTATATAGCATTGCGTTAAACACTATTATATTCACACATTCAGTCCTATCCATTGCGCAATCATTACATCTGTCCCTTATTTTTGCACAAAAGGCTTATCATTAATTCACTTTTGATTAAAGTTACGTCTCTTTCACTCATTTAAGGCTTTACTTCTGTTTACT
>JAQIXI010001089.1:0-15898 GCA_034700165.1 Galumnidae sp. Gr-Ori-00277 | reverse complement strand
AAAATTATTTCAATGATTAACGTTTTAATAAATTTGACTCAAAATATTAAAATTATTATAAAACCTCTAATGTTTTTTAGCATAATTTATTGTAAAACTTTGCATGTTCCATTTTAAATATTTTATCTTTAATCTTCATAACCTTTTTGAGGACTTTGGTGATAACTGATAAGCAATGTGGGGAGTTTTATTATGAAGATTATAAAGATAGATTAATAAAGCTTTTTTGATAATACGCTTAAGTATCAAATGACTCTATAAACATTTTATCCATATTCTTTCAATTAGTCTTTCATTCTTTTATTCATTTCTATATAACGTTTTATTGAATATTTTATACAATAATATCAATCCGTTTTTCAACAAATTTTTTGATTAATTTGTTTAAGATTATGACCATAAATTTTATGTCTTTAGAATAGCCATGCACCTTTTTTGATTTCAGATTTAGATTCAGATTGTTTTCATAAATTCAACTATGGTTTTCTTTTTTTCAAATCTCATGATCTCATTCTAAATATTCCCATATTAGACGTATTTCTTATCAACCACGATTTACCATTCTTTCACTATAATCTTTATTATAATACTCCCCATTTTGTGATAACTTATCACTGATAAGTGTTTTATTAAAATTTATTTAATAAAAAGAATAAAATATTAATAAATTTTAGTTAAACTAAAAAATTGTTTTCTGTAAGTTTAATATAAGTTTTGCGTTAATTTTAATATTAATTAATAGAAATAATTTAAATTAATTTTTTAAATAAGATATTAGTAAATAAGTTAAAAATGAGTGAGCCAAGTGAGAAATTGATTAATCTTGTTAATGAAATGCAAGACAAGTTATTCCAGTTAGGAGTGAATGACTTGGCTTTAGATTTGCCACAAATCGCAGTCATTGGCGGACAATCCGCCGGAAAGTCCAGTGTCTTAGAAAGTTTTGTTGGTCGAGACTTTTTGCCCCGGGGTAATAATATTGTCACCAAAAGACCACTCGTTCTTCAACTCATTAATAATAAAAATAATTCTAAAAGTGAGTCAAATTATAAATTCATATTTAACTCAAACACATTTAATATTATTATTATTTACAGCTTATGGAGAGTTTCTTCACATTCCGGGCAAACAGTTTACAGACTTTTCCCAAATCAGAGATGAAATACAAAACGAAACGAACAGAGAAGTGAAGGATAGTAATGATATCTCATCGAAACCAATTAACCTTAAAGTCTATTCCCCTGATTATTTGGATTTAACCTTAATCGATTTACCCGGAATGACCAAGATTGCTGTTGGCGATCAACCGAAAGATATTGAGAAAATAATTGAGAATATGGTCCTCGAGTTTATCGAAAGAAGCAATTGCCTTATTCTAGCTGTCACTCCTGCTAATCAAGGTTATTTTAAAACAATCATGACTAGATCATTGATAATAAAAAATATTCAAACAATATAATCTTGTATATATACTTATCAACTTCTGATGCACTAAAAATGGCTGAAAAAGTTGACCCTAAGGGAGAGCGAACTATAGGAGTGTTGACTAAATTAGACCTAATGGACAAAGGGACTAATGCCAGGGACATTCTTCTCAACAAAACCTTTCCTTTAAAATTGGGTTACATAGGAATTGTTAATCGCTCACAAAATGATATCGATAATGGTGTGATTATGAGCAAGGCATTGGCAGCAGAGGAAAAATATTTTAAAAGTAACCCTGAATATAAAGATATTTCTGACAAATTAGGCGTAGCATATTTGAAAAAATACTTGAATAAAAAGTTAACAAGCCACATTATGAAGATACTGCCACCACTTCATCACAAATTTAAGACAGAATTGGCTCAAATGAAAGAAAAGTTGGATAAGTGAAACACTGTTGAAACAGAGAAGACTTACCTTAACACTATTCATGAAGATTTTATTGGATTAACAAGGTAAATTGTTGTAATACTTATTGTAATTCATAAAATTGATTCATTACTCGATTAAAGTACTGAAAACAGTCGACCCATATCTGATTCTCAATCCGTTTCCACACAAATGACTGACAAAAGCCAATCAAAGTCCCAGCAAATTAAAGAGTCTGGTGTTGACAGTGTTTCCAACTCCAATGGAAAGGATACGGATTCTGTTTCTGATATGTTCTTGCACATTTCACATAATGGAAATCAAGAGGCCGATGAAATGGTCAACGCTGAACATATGAAAAGACCAGTTACCCAGGTCAAAAACTTAGTCGATTCTTATATACAGATTATGAGAAAGAAATTTAAGTAAGGAATCAATTCTTGGAATAATTTTTGAAAATTTTTATTTAATAAATGTCTTAATTTTTTAAAGGGATTTTATTCCAAAGATATGTATAATGGAATTGGTTGATACAACCCGTGATTTCATTGCCATTGATTTAAGACTTCGGGTTCGCAATTCCATCACTTCAGTGGAGGATTTTTTTAAAGGCGATCCCGAAGAAGAGATTCGTAAGAATTTGATTAAAAATATCGACTCTTATAAAGAAGTCATTGGAATTTTTGATAGAATCACTGAATATGATTCTGTTTGAGAGGAAACAAATCTAATTCAAGTTTAAATACGCGCTTTAAATTTATGTAAACATTTGTTGATAAACCTTATTAGTAATAACATTACTCAGATTGATTACAGATTAAAAAATTAAAAACCTAATTATTACTTAATTGTTTAATGTCTGTAATTAGGAAAGTGTGTAATAAATATCAACAAAGTACAACACATTTATAATATATAAATTTTTATTTAAACATTTTTATATCTTTATTAAGTTTATATTAAAATAAATGAAAAGAAATATTTGTTAACATTTTTAATGCTTTAAATCACAATATTCTTAAAGTTGACTTTTATTTATAAATATTTATGTGATAAAGGGCTATTCTTAACTTCAAATTTTGTTCTACAAATTTGATGAAAATTGGCATGATAATAGAGCTGATGTTGAATAGCAATAATCAGAAAGAATTTTGTTGATATTGTGCAAGAATATTGAGATAGCAATACAAACTTTCAAGCTTTTCATTGAAAGAGCATCAATATTCACCATGCATGTTATTCTATTACTCGATGGCATAATGATGTAATCGATGATCAAAATAACTAAGTATTGAATTTTCACAGTTCCAAGTGTTCAAACTCATTGACTTAAATTTACACGCAAACTGTAAATATTTAGTGAGATAATTTTGAAAATATCCTTTAAAACATTCATGTTATGACAATTCATATCCTGTATATATTCAATAATATATCTCAATATTCTTGCACAATATTAACAAATTTCTTTCTGATTATTACTATTCAACATCAGCTCTATTAACATGCCAATTTTCATCAAATTTGTAGAACAAAACTTGAAGTTGAGAAAAACCCTTTTAATATGTGCTTGGTGATAAATATGTATATTTATTTCAAGTGATGCACAACCGATATTAATACGTAAGGACACAGACAAATGTATCAAATATAAGAGAAGTAGGATCTGTATCCATTCCTCAGGGATCCATTGGCGGACTTCTTCTATTCCTTCTTTTTATATCATTATGAGATTCAGAGCTAACATTTGGAGATCGAAGACATTTATTTGGCTTTTGCTGTCAATATTACAGATAAAGAGTTACGACATTCACCAAGGCTAGTCGTTAGGGAAGCTGTTGCCAATAGTCAAATTCGATCATTTAAAATTATGTACAAATATAACATAACATAAATTTAAGTGTGTGGTATATAATAAAGGTTTATTATTAACAAAGGGATTACTAAGAGAACACAAAGAGTTACTATATATTTATGTTAAAGATTTGGTCATCATTTGCTTTTTGCACCTGACTCCTCCCTCTTACCATCACTGCAAATAAATGATGATAGGATAAACAAATATTGTTTTATAAAAAATTCATTTAAATTCCAAATATGTTATTTCCTAATCAATAAGGTAAACCTAGCTTGAGGATTATCCAGATAAACATGTAATAAATCCTTCAGTTAATTAACTTTAGACATTTACTTTTACTTAATTAAAATAGGATTAAAGAGTTTAAAATAAAGTAATTTTTTTAAAAATAAAAACATTTTATTTATTTAATAAAGAATAGAATACATATTTAATTATTATTTAATAAATTTAAAATGCTTATATATCTAATGCTTATATGATAATAAGTGTAGGGTAACCAAGTGTAAATATCCTTAAAAACCTTAACTACGAGTGGAAAAATAGTGGACAAATAGTGGACCATAGTGTAAACTAAAACTTTTCTAATTAAAATTAGTGACACAATATTTTCCAATTAAGGACTGATAATTTTTAGTGAACAGACAGTCGAAATAGCGAACTGTCCACTGAAATAGTGGACGATTGGTCACCCATGACAAGTGTATATAAAAAATATCATTGAAAATCATATTAATGTAATAAACCTAGCTACAAATGATTACTATTGTATATTATATCTGAATAATTGTTATACATTCAGCAAAACTTTGATATAATTAAAGTAAAGATATAGTAATTAAAATAATTTTAATTATTTGTGATAATATCTCTGATGGTATCAAGGTAATATGATATTTTAACAACACTTCTCGTACGAGTATGGCATTCACCTTTTGAATGAGCCTTATTGATTCCAATAAGTACTGCCCGGTCCTCAAAGTAATGAATGATAGGACTGCCCACATCCAGCTTTAAGTTTCATTATTCATAAAAATGTTTTTACGCATATCATTAGTATATGAATAATGTATATATAATTAAAATATATAATATACTCACAATACAACATTCGTTTTGTTTATAAAACATGCTTTCAGCCACACCAAAAGAAAATATCTCGTTATATGGATAGTCACCTCGGTATTTAATCCAACCAAGGTAAAGATTTTCGTTATCAAAGGATTTGTGATATTCATATACTTTTCGTCCACCAGTCAGTCCAACTTGTTCATCATTTATTCCAGGATAATTAGGTTTAGGCAAACAAACGCTATTAGTATTGTAATCAAAGGACATTGTCTTATTGAGCTTGATCAAAATTAGCTGACTAGTTCCATTGGGACCTTTGTTTTGGAAAAGTTTACCGAAATATTCTTTAGGCGCACTTTCAATCTCTTTGAAGCTTTTGATTCCAGGATAAGCAACGAGAGTATATTTTGTATCTATGTTAAATCTGTAAATCTCTGGCCTATTTTATAGAAATAATATATTTTGATTATTAAAAGTTCCTAGATATTTTTAAAACAATATAGAATATTTTGAAATAATCACAAGATTTATATTAATAATAATAAAAAATGGAAAATATTTAAAATATTGCATTTTTAGTATCATTTTCTTGGACTTTCAAGTTTTTATCATGGACTTTCAAAATGAGAATACTTTTTATATATGACTGTCATTCGAGCCTCCATTTAAGGATATATTTTTAATTAAAAACAGTTTCTCTAATCATAAATTATTTTTATTCAATTAAAAGATTAAAATAACACAAATTTTAATGAAAGTGAAAGAATAAGAGCGCAAAACTCTGGTTTGTAAACAAAAATTTAATCGTATGATTGTTTCATATAAAATGTATTCTCATTTTGAAAGCACGCGATTCTCATTCTGAAAGTCTATTATTAAAACTTGAAAGTCCAGGAAAATGATTCTAAAAATGCTATAATAATATCGTTGGGCGCAGAAAAGAGATGACCTTTTCTTTTGTTTTAGAATTAAAGTGTTAAAACAAATACAAAACCTTTTATTTTGAGCTCTTTTTAAACATAGCTTTTGACTTCATATTTCTTTTCTGCACTAAACAACTTAATGATTTGTTTTCTTTTGAATACACTCGAAAACCAAGTCTTATAAACTCCATACATACCCTTATGTTCACAGAACCGAAAAAAAGAAACCGTGGAAAACGGTACTATATTCTACACTTTACTACAGGGATAAGCAACTTTAAAATAAGCGCTAAATTTTACAGTCATAATTTATACAAGGTATATTTAAAACTATTATTTTTTTTATTTGAGTTACTTTAAACTTGCAAAAATATAACATTAATTACGCGGGGGTCTAAAACATAAATGTAATCCCAAGTGTAATCCTTGCGTATCCCTTCTTTACTATATAAATTTAGTATAAAACTAATAGTTTATCTTAAGTTTCATTAAAGGTATATAAATATATAAGTGAATTGATAAACTTACGAGGTAACCAAATCACTTGTAATAACCCAGTTTGGATTAATTATTGTTCCAATCCATTTATATTCCCATTTTTGGCTATAAATATTAATTTAGCATGTTATTTATTTAAATTAATTCATTAAATTTATACATGAATATTTTATTGTTAATTATGTTTATATTTTTACAACCCTGGAATATTTGCCAGGTTAAATGTTAAGAAATTTAAGAATGGTCATAAGAAAAAGTTATAGTTTTATAAAGAAGTGGTGTAATGCACTCAATAAAATATATTATAATTTTTATTTTACCGTATTATCTCACATACACCGGCATGCCGGTATAAACTGAATTTGACCATATGCCGGTATACCCCGGGGTATACCGGCATGCCGGTGTAAAAGAGGATATAAGTGGATTTAAAAATTATGAAAATCATAGTACTAATATTTAGCAAAAATAACTAAAGAATTTAGGGAAATAAAGTATTTTTTTAATAATTTCAAGTATGATTAAATAATTTATTTTTAAAAATTCAATGATTTAACATACCTCACTTTATACCGGTATGCCGGTAGACACCATAAGCCAATTTTTTGAAAAATGGTCAATTTCACTTATACCGGCATACCGGTGTATGTGAGGTAATACGGTAAAATATATAATGAATCTTAAAAACTACTAAAAGTAATTACAACTATCAAAATATTATCCAATTTTAGTCAGGGATGGCCAAGGTCTTCGATGACAAGGGTATGATTTAAAATTTTTCAAAAAATATGGTGGATCCCTAAAATTTTTTACAGTGATTTATCATTTAATGGGGGTATTTTCAAAATCGTAAAAATCTCTATAAATCCTCCTATATAGTTATTTATGTGTTTCCCTTCATAAATGCATGTGATATATTCATATTTTATATAATTTATGTGAATTATTACTAAAAACCAAGTATTATTGACAAAATATAAATTCTTCGGAAACTCTATGACTTAGAGTCTAAGTCTTAAAAATATTGAAGTCAACAAATTTTTCACTGCATTTACAAAGTAATATATAGTATAAGTATTTTTTTTACCCCCCCTTCTTTTTGCTAGTAACGGACAACAATACTTCTTTGCGGAGATTAACGAGTAAAATTATAGTTTTTGAGTATTTTCGGAAGTCTTTTGCTAGAAATAGTAAGGTATTTCTTTGGATAGAAACGGGTATTTTATAACCATTTGTTATTAATGAATGGAAGGCCTTTTGCTAGTAAAAGGGAAATATTTCTTTGAATATTAACGGATAACATATAGCCTTATGCAAGTAATGAAAGGACAAGGTAGTTTATGTGTCTATAGAGACCATTCTTTTTATTAGTAAGGGAGGGGACAGAAAATTTTTTACTAGTAACTAAAAATATTTCTTTAGATATCAACCTATAATTTTCACTCACTTTAATAGTAGTTAAGGGAAAGGGAGGTTTATATTCTTTTGTGAGTACATGTATAATTATTATTCTAGATATTGTTGTAAATGTAGTGGCTATAGGCTTTGCCCTCAAACTTTGTTTCATAAGAAATCTGTAATTTTACGCTATTATGCATTTATATTAATTTAAGTAAATATCAATCTTACTTATAAGTATCCAAATAGATCATGTGAAGGATTACGACAAATGGTAAGTCCCCAACCAGTGCAGGCCTGACATTCATAAGTGGAGATTTACCGTAAGGATAATAGTACTGGGGAAATAACTTATGCCAACCAAAGAAATTATCATCAGCTCTGAATGGAATAAATCCTTTGCCGCAGTACTCCTTATTAGTGACATTAGGGATGTTTACTATTTCAATCTCTTCTGTTTTGATAACATTCACTCCATATGCGATACCTGTACTCAAAATGATTTGTTTATGTAAATCATATTTTATTAGATTTTTAACAAAACTCACAAACAATTAAATAAAATCCGAATTCAATTATTGTTGAAATAACTGACATTTTTGTGAATAATTTATTTGTTTTATTGAAAAATTACTTCATTTTTCAAATAATATTATTATTTTATAAGATATGTTTGCAATAATTTTATGACAAAACCTTTTATTAAATAACACGTATTTTAACTAAACTAATATCTTTACATTTAATATCTAAACAATTTGTAATCAAATATTAATGGTTTCAAATTATTTCCTGTTAAATCTAATGATTTATAAATGCCACAAGATCAAATTTCTTTTTATTCAATTGGAAAATAATTATATAGAGAAATAGACTAGGAAATAGAGACCTAATTTGGAGCAAACGGGATATTACTTTTTAAGTTCGGAAATTTTGAGTTAACCCCTCTTATTATAGATTTCCATGTTGATATTATAATGGTAAATAAAATGAGAATATTTAATTAAAACTTGGTAAAATATTTAGGTATATAATTATCATAAATAAGACTCATATTTCTTTTTTATACGACTTTTTTATTCTAAACTTTTCTATTTTATTCTATTTTCAAATAAAGAATATAAAGATATTTAATACATTATAATTATTTTAATAAAAATATTATTATTACAATAAAAATATTTCAAGAAACTATAATATAAAAATTGTGCCAGTTAATTATGGGAAATTATTAACAAATTATTATAATTATTATGCAAAACCTTAAATTATTTACTATTTCTTTCATTTTTAAAATATTCAAATTACAAATAAAACTATGCTATCTCATTATATATTAATTTTTTTAAAAACTTATTTATTCTTGTTTGGATTGCCCAAGTTAATAATAAGAAAAATGAAGAATTTTAAAAGTTTTTAAAAATATATTAAAATAACTTATAATAATTTAATTGAATTGGAATTTATTTGTTATGGAAACTATGTTTAAAATATTGAAAGTTTTATTAAATATGACTAAAAAATTCTGTTTATCTTTAATTTGTTTAATGGGATTCTTATACCAAACAAATGATTTATTAATTGATTTTATGAGCGGACAAACAATTGCATCAATAAGAGTGGGATCACCACAAATCGATAATCCGCCCGCTTTTACATTATGTTTAAATGATTTTTTGGATAATCTAGAACAAATGCCAAATGAAAAAGATATTAATCAAAATCATCTTAATAAAATTAAAAAATTTATAAAAAATGCAAACAATTATTTAAATTATAAATTGTTTGCTGAAGAGATAATAAAACAAACAACAATAGAGAATATTCTAGCAAACTATACAATTAAACATAAGGAAGTCAAACCAAGGTAAATGTATTTGAACATTTTGTTCGATTATAATTAGAATTAATTTCAACTAGGTTTTACATCTCTGCCTTTAATAAAACAAAACGTTATGAAATTAACGAATGTCCAGTAATTGAAAGTATGAAAATTGACCGGAGCTCACCCTTAAATGTTACACTCAAAAGATGTTTTACATATTTAAGTCTTTTAAGTCCCAAATGTCGACGAAATCCAATTTATTTTAAGAATATTCACATATATATTCCATCACTATTTTTATCAAAAAATAATTTAAACAAGTCAAATTTTGCCACCTTTAGTCTACACTCTCCAAATACATTACCTAGTTTTAATAAAGATGAAGTTCTTCACTTAAATATTAAAGAAAAGATTATAATTATTTTCAATGAGATCTCAACTGAACTTTTGGGCTCTGGTTATGACACGAATTGCTTTGAATATGATTTGGATTATAAGTTCGCGAATTTCAATATGAGGTCCGACTGTATTACACATTGTATTCAAACATTTGTCAACAAAGCGTGTAATACAACAAACATAACTTATTCGGATTATTTATTAAGAGATGATTTATTAAAACAAGATTTCATGAAAAACAAATATATATTTTTTAAAAACAAAATTTGTCACCATTTTGTTAAACAAGCTAGAATTGTTGATAATTTTAAATATAATTGTGAAGATAAATGTCAACTAGATTGCAGGTTTAGATATATTAAATATGAAATGAAAGAGGACCACCAAGCTGAAAAATATTATTTTAATGAAACGGAAATTAGAATTACCCACAACACTATGGCTGACATTTTAATTAAACATTTGCCTCAAATAACATTTATATCAATGGTTTGTAATTTTGGTGGTATTCTAGGAATGTGGTTGGGATTATCTATTTTATTAATTTTCGAAAACATGATCTCGGTAATTAAAAAAATGTTCATGTCTGACATTTTTCAAAATAATTTTATTTCATTAAATTTATATAATATTAATATATTATTCAAAAAGAAAAATAATATTTTGAGTACTTTATCTTAGATTTTATTATTAAAGTTAACAAATATTAACAAAAGAATTTTTTATTAATCAAATATCAAATAATGTAAACATAAAAATAATATATAAAATAACTGGCGTTAAATTAATTAACCAGATAAATTAATTACCAGAATAAAACCTATTAACCACTGTTGTGTAAAAAGTATGATCTGCTTACATTTTTATAATTATATGCTAGCACAAATATCAAAATCTTAATAGAATTTAAATTATTATGCAATTTATGAAAATTTAAAAAATATTAAACATTAAAATAAGAATTTACTTAAAAATACGGTCTAATTTTGTTATTGTATACTCAATTTTATCGAATTTTATTTTAATTTTCAAGAAAAAATTATGTTTATTAAAAAATATTTTAAAGTTTTATATTAATAAAACATTATGCAAGGCCAATTGATTTATTGATTCTTTTTTCTTAAAAATATTATTAATTAAAAAGAAATTTATTCAAATTCATATAACAGTACATACAAAGACATAATTGTTTAAGAGCTTAAGAAAGGTTCAAATAATCATCCCAGTTTCTGTTCAAATTTAATCTCATGATATAGTTAGTCATGTTGAATATTACCCTGAAAGAATTTTGAGAATGTATAAAAAGGAAATGGAACTAGAGAATCATATGTGCTCGACACAAAAGTTGTAATAGCATTTTTGTTTTTAATGATTAATGAAAATTTCTTTTGGATATTTATTCAATACAGAAGTCTTCTTATGCATGATAAGTGAAATTGTTATCAAGCTATTCCTTCTAATCAAAATATCGATTTAAAATTTTGCCATGGTGATGCGGGCATTTAATTTATAATACAAATTGCTATTGTATACAATTTTATCGAATTACATTTTAATTTTTAAACTTAGAATAAAAAATTTGAAGGAATTTATATTAATTAAATATTGTGGAAGGTCAATTGATTTATTGATTTTTTTCTTAAGAATATTTTTAAATAAAAAGAAATATAGTCAAATTCATCCAGAGTATTGCAAGACCTTACTTGTTTAATTTAATTATTTTAAATATAAATTTTATAAAATGGAAGATATATTTGATTGGATTCATAAAATGATTTTATTGTTAATAAAAAGATATTTCATTGAAATTGACAACATTTCAATGATTAAATATGCTATGAAATTTAGCAA
Source organism: Galumnidae sp. Gr-Ori-00277 (assembly GCA_034700165.1). Classification (NCBI taxonomy): domain Eukaryota; kingdom Metazoa; phylum Arthropoda; class Arachnida; order Sarcoptiformes; family Galumnidae; species Galumnidae sp. Gr-Ori-00277. The sequence continues at coordinate 4,221 of JAQIXI010001089.1, read as the reverse complement.
GAATTATTTTATTTATATTAGTAGAGATACCCAAGAACATTTATGTGGTAATAGAAGTTGGATAAGATTATTCCTTTGCATATTCTTCAAGTTAAATTTGTTAATTGGAATTATTCGAGCAATTCTTCTGTTCATTATAAGAGAGGTACTTTAGTTTAAATAATAAATAATTTAATAAAAATAATTAAAATAATATAAAAAATTATAAATCCTTTTATTTTTTAATAGCAATGGATGCGAGACATGACATGTGATTTCACATATCTTTTTGGGAACTCAAATCTGATCCAGTTACTTTTAGCTATATATCTATTATTTATATTTATGGAATCCATTAAATATCAATATCTGGATATCAAAAGGATAGACACAGTTCTCCATTTTTTAGACAAGGTTCAAAATTATCAACTTAAATATTCAATAAAGGATTTCAGCGGAAATATTTTTGAAAGAATAATAAGAGCAGCATTTAAAATTGGTGTAGATGCTTTTTGGATTAATTTTATTCCAGCAGGATGTTTCCTTATTCCTATCCTAACTTTAATTTCATATTTCGATAAAAAATCAAATTATTCACTAATAATGACAATCATTTATTTTATTAATACAAATATTTGTTTTATACAAATATATCCAATTTATTATTTTACTTATTCATTACACTTTTCAATAGTTTTTGTTTTAAAGGAAAAGTTTAAAGAAATTAATACTAAAATCAAGTTATGTATCGAACAGAATAAGAAAACTTTTCTTCGATACAATTTATTGGATTTAATCGAAGAACACAATTATTTCACTAAAATAACATTTGATATCAACAAAACATTACGTATAACTAATTTGATAGTTTATATTTTTTTGCAGCCATTTTCATGTCTTGTAATTTATTCAATTATCTTTCATAAAAAACTGATGATCAAGTCTTATTATGTATATTCTTTGTAGGCTTATTCATATTAACACTTATTTTAATCCCAATACTTTGCTGTCAATTGACACAATGGGCGCACTCACCCTATAAACTAATTTTCTCATATATGAGTAAAAATGTTTCCAAACAACGAATGATAACTCCATCTTATTTGAGGGAAAAATTTATACTTATATTACTTATGGAAGAATTATCCGGGTTAGATATAGGAATTACTTGTGGTATTTGGTTTACTATTAATTGGTTTGAAATCTTTCAATTTTTTTGGATTTTGTTCAGTAATTTTTTGCTTTTGTTCTCATTATTATAAAATACCTCTCTTCTAATATTAAATATAACCTTAATAACTAACTTTAATAATATTTCATTAATTTATATTATTTAAATTATTATTTTCCTTGTTCAAAATTATTTGTATAGTTAATTTTGGCATCATTTTATTGATTTTATCGATGTATATTTCATTGAAATATTATGAAATTATTTTGCAAAAATAAAAAATTATTATGAAATCTTTAAATAATTTTTCTTAAAAATCTAACCTTGGCATTTTATTCAAACTTGTATAATTATTTTAATTGATTTTTTCATATAAAAATTTCAATGTCATTCTGACAATCTTTATTCAACTTAAATTTTTTTTTAAATTTTAAAGATCTAAAATATTTAATAAACTCTGATGCGCGCTGGGGTGGAACCTCGTGCAGTAGAGGACAGAGGGAGAGCGCACACGGGGTTAAATCCCTCTTAAGGATCAGACAGAGGACTGATCAATGGTCGACTCAACACAAGACATAATTAACACAACTATTTATAAAATATTTATTAAAAAGAAATTAAAATTGAAATACAAATTAAATACTGAACACAAATAAAAGAGTGACTGCCGTCGGATACACTCTACGATCGGACAGACCACTAACCAAAACACAGACCCGAAGAGCACAGAACACGACTTAACTAAAGCCAACTAAACTCATTGCAGGTTAAAAACACAACTGACTGTTAGAGTGAGAGGTTGTTGACCTCTACACCTCTCTTTTACTCATTGAGGGAATTTTCCCTTTCTGTCAGCGAGTCACATGACTCACTGACCTTGCAACTCTACTTGTTCTGCACACTATCAGGGTGATAGATTCGTTTCTTTTTCTGTTTATATGTTTTCCCCTCTAAACATGATTCTTAGAAAATTTCAAATTCTTATTTCTTTGTTCACTCTATTTAAGGCCCAAGGTTCAATTATAAATTAGCATGATAATATTTGAACAAAAACTAGATAAAGCTATCAATACATTTTCTATAGTTATATTTTGTCTATCAACTATTTCATGTCTTAAACTCAATAAATATTTTATTTTAAACTGAAATTTCTAATTATTGAAGTGCTTCAAAGTTAGTCCCAAATGAAGCCACAACAATATAAAAGCTTTCACTTAAGTCAATTTGTTGTCAATACTTTGCTGTGTATATCACACAGTCTAAGACTTAGACTCTAAAGTGGCGTTCTTATTGCGAATCCAAGTGACTTGGATTGAGCCAAGCGCATAGTAAGAACGCTCAATCCGCTTGAAAACTGTCTCAATCCAAGCGACTTGAAATACCCTTCTTGAGACAGTTTGAGTGCAATAAGAACGCTCAATCCGCTCCAAGTACAAACATCAATAACGACTATCGATAATCGAAATTTTTTGAGTCGTATTGTTATTGTTATTGTTTTGATTTGAAACAAATTTTAAATAATGGACAAAACCAAATGCAAGTAAAATACTTAATAAAATACGTGGTTGATTCTGCCAATAGTCATATTCTTTTTATTTAAAGCTTGGAATCCTGACGAAACGAAAAAATTGATTGAAATATGGGCCGAATTTGAAAATCAATTGAAAGGAAATATTCGTAAAAAAGAAGTATTTGTCAAAATGGAATTAAAACTGAAAGAATTAAATGTGTTAAGAGATTGGAATCAAATCAAGAACAAAATTAAGAATTTAAAACAAGAATATTAAAAATATTCTCCAGGAAATACTGGTTCTTCGCCATCAGAGTGGATCTGGTATACTGATGTGCACCAAATATTACACAATCGACATTATTTCAATCAAACATTGGCCCCAATTACCGAGACAAATGTAAATATGCTTGGTTGATTCTGCCAGTTGTCATAACCTTATATTTAAATAGGTCGAAAATGATAGGCATTTAACTGATTCAGAAATAGATATGAACGACGAATTGGATTACTCTTCAACTCCTTTGACACCTTTGTCCACATCAAGTAGTGGGACAGGTATAAATGACCTAAAATTAATTTAAATTACCTAGTTGATTCTGCCAGTAGTCACAACTCCCAGTCGACGTCGCAAACGTAAAAGAGTAGAAGAATTGGAGAATGAAAAAGATGAGATCAAAGAGTCAATAAAATCATTGGTGGAAAAGTTCGAGGAATCAGAAGAGGCTTATCGAAAGGATCAGGCAGAAATTAAAGAACAATTTGTAAAAATTGGTACAAGCATTAGTGAAGTAATTGATTTAATGAAAATTCAAATTCAGGATCAAAATTCAATGTTTATTAATCCTCAAAATTATTATTCTAATAATAATGTTTACCACAATTTGTGAAATAATTATACCTGGTTGGTTCTGCCAGTAGTCATATTTTATTAGAAAAATAAAAATCTTTAAAGCATTTCTAATTCATTTTGCGTTATTATTATTAGAATTTCTATTTGTATTATTATTTGGTTGAGGAGTGATATTTAAATTAGCTTGATTCCAATTTGGGTTAAAATTGACTCTTCTATCTTAACAAATATTATGTAATGCAAATGCAACAGTGATAATATCTCCGATATCTTCACATCCAAATTGTATAATAGTCTCCTCCATCGTTTTTTGACTCTCCCGAAGACATTTTCTAAAAATTAATTACCTGGTTAATTCTGCCAGTAATCATATTTCACTTACCTATAACCCTTCGAGCTCTTGATAAACGATAGTTAAAATAACTTTCAGCTTCTGACATATTATTTGTAATGGTAAATGGCTTCATTAACCAAGGCTTGAGTGCAAATGCTCCATCACCAAGAATATGATATCCAGGGATCCCCAAGGTCCAAGACCCTAGGGGGGTAAGCCAAAATTTTCGGCTAGGGGGGGGGGTAGCGGGCACTTTTGCAAAATTTCCTAAAATGGCTATAAGTAGCTTTCTATGTAGTTTTTAATGTGTTTTTCTTTATAAATACATTAAAAACAATCATATTTAATGTATTTTAAATGAATTGAAGCAAAAA
>JAQIXI010001088.1:0-15906 GCA_034700165.1 Galumnidae sp. Gr-Ori-00277 | reverse complement strand
CTCTCTCTCTCTCTCTCTCTCTCTCTCTCTCTCTCTCTCTCTCTCTCTCTCTCTCTCTCTCTCGCACTCACTCACTCACTTACTTACTTACTCTCTCGCGATTTTTTGTGCTGTACTCTCGTCTCAATTTTGAATCACATGCTGTGCGAGTCATTGAAAAGAGAAATTCTGTGATACAAATCCTATTTGAGTGAAACTTATGGACTGATTGACTGGCCTTTTGACAGTCAGTCAATCAGTCGGTTGAAGTGACTGTCCGTTTGTGTGGCGGAAACCTAATTCGGTCGAAACATGAAATTCATTATAAACTCATTATTTAATCTAAAGGACTATTTTATTGAATAAATGGTATTTCTTTGGTTTCTCATTCTGTCCAACAAAAGTATGGCCCGAAAAGCAAACATAAAAGCGGTGTTCGTCTGTACATCATATGACAAACATATTCATGTATTATAGCACAGGAATACAAAGTCTGCGCTCAGTTGGCTTTTGTACTGGACTTATGTCTTGAGTTAAATCTTCTTTTCAAAGGTCTGATTGAAAATTCATTATTATTACAACAATATATAATCATATGTAGAGAAAGAGAGGCTGTGCTCTCAATGGTGTGAGAATAGACCGAAATGTGTGGCCCTAAAGATTATTATCATTTATTACGGTTTGATTGTCGGCCAAATTGAACGACGCTTTTCATAAACAAACACTGATATAGAGATCAGAGACAAACATAACACAACTTTTCAATAGTCAACGGATCAGTGGCTGTTCTATTGTGCACAGGCGTCGGTATATGCCATGAAAATCCCAATATCTTTGTCGGACCCGAATCTGATTTTTATTGGGAGAAATCGTTTTTGATTTCTGACAAAAAAATTATTCTCTTTTTATTCAGTCAATTCTTGTAAACAGATTTTGAGTTCGAGTTCTTTGTATTGAATTTGTTTTTCAATTCTCACACAAATTGTCGGCACTTTTGTTACTGAAAATGAATCGCAAATATTATTGCAATGAATTAACCATTGATTGAATCGAGAGATCCATTACTATATCTAACTCTGGTTTCCGTTCAACAGCTTTTCCTCTCTTTCTCTATGACTAACGGCCTAACCATACGATTAGATGATTATCTCATATGAGTATAACTATTCTGTTAATAATAGAGTGAATTAAATCCATTTTTACTGCAAATGAATAGCAATTTCCTCAACACTTAATTTGAATAATAATTGAAAATAATTTCTTTTTTTTTCGTTGAAATAGAGTTTCATTTGAGTAAATAAATTAAAAAACTGACGACAAATGGTTTTAATTATAATATATTTATCACAAGAATTGAGTGGAAAAAAATGTAATCAAATATTTTCTATACTTTTTGTTTTCGGTATTAAATAACAAAACAAATGATTGAATTATGAATTCAATAGTTTTTTGGATTCGTTGCAAACAAAGGATATGTTTGTTATTTGTCGTGAATTTTCAATTAACAGAAATCATTGTATTTAATGATTCAGTAATAAAATGATCCTGAACAAACAATTGATTTGAACTCTTAGTTTAACGAATATATTATTCATTTAATATAATAATTGTTTAATATTTAATAAATTCTAAACAAAACTTCACTTTTGATTAGTTTTTTAACTCAAATGGAATTTTATTTAATTTTTTATTTATTTATTATTTGTTTCATATCTTTTGTTGATTTGTTTTTTTTCTTCATTTCAATACAACTAATATTCTGACGAATAAATTGTTTATTAATTCAAATGAATTATAAATTTCCAACTCTTTTATAATACACTGACTTCTGAATTGACTCTTTCTTTGTTTTATATCCTAAACCTTTCCTTAAGAATTACTGACAAAATGTTAGCCAAAAGAAGTGAAACCAAAAAAAATAAAATTATTTTAATGAAAATGAATGAGATTTTGATTGAATAGTTATGAGAAGATAAGAGCGACGAGAAAGTAGTCATTCCTTTCCCTATTCTAATGGTTACAAAAGAATAACATTTAACTTATCTAAAAATCACCCTAATCACTTTTCATTAAGTAAAAATGGCCAGGATGACACTGTTTATTATATATTCTCTATTATGGACTTGAAAATGAGCCTGCTCGTCTCTAGCTTACCCCTTTTTGACATCATTGCTAGTTGATTGTGGAATTAATTATGTAATAAAAAGGTAGGAAAAGCATTGATGAGAATCACTATAAGATAAATGACTATAATTATGAAATATCACTACTTTTCAAAAGAAATGTCTTTTATGAGACAAAATTCAAGTGCTTTTTGTGAGACAAAAGGCGACCAAACCTTGAAATCCTATGATAAGAGACAACAATAATGAGTATAAAATTATTAAAACAATTAAAATATAATAAACTAATTGTCTAATGATTTGATGGATTTATTATTTAGTATTCATTTTATTCCATATGAAAAGCGAAGGCTTTTCTCATTCTTATTGTAATATTAGTGACAAATAATGGACTATAAAATTGAGTAAACCTGGTATTAAAGAGAGAACTTAATTAAACAGTCATTTCTCTCATTCTTATTACCTTAGCTTTTGTTTCGATTCAATTCTATGTCAGAAGTTATGGATTTGCGCTCAGAATTGTTATGCAAATAATGTTATTAATCGTGAATTTAATCGCTTTTTTCTCTTAAGAGATATAAAATCTTCAGATATTTTGTTAATTAACTCTCTTTTGATTCTTAATTAACTGAATTTCAAATATCTTCAGTACATAAATAGTGCATTTAAATGAGCAAGGTAGTAGGTAAAATTTAAGTAAAATTGCTTGATAATTTAATTTTATTTCAAAAATTATTATTCAAAAATAATCTCAATAACGTTTTCTTTGAAATAAATGAGCTTGATAATAGACCAATTGACTCTATATCGTTTTGAATTGATTTTAATGGTATATTGTAATTTGTTCTAGGTGAAAGTCTGGTTTCAAAACAGGAGAACTAAACATAAGCGACAAAAGGATGAAAACGGAGAACCGGTTGAAGACAGCGAAGAGGAAGAGGAGGACGAAGAGGAGGAACACGAGTCCAGACGAAAGGAAAGGAATAACCAAAACAATAGTGTCGTCAATGGCAACTGAAACTGAGAAAGCAACTATTTTTCAAACAAAAAATAATCTATTGTAATGTAACTTTATTGATCAAGATAATTGAACTTAATATTCAATAGTAATAATCTGTGTATAGAATAATTAATTATAAATGTATCATGGCAGTTTTAGCTCTCTTTCTCTCTTCTTTTCTCCTTTCTCAATTACACATGAATAATAAATCACATATAATTACCCTAGTCTATTTTTTTGCATTCTTCTTGGTATGAGAAAAATGGTAGTGAGTAAGGGTAGAGAACAGGGACTCTGACTATACATCTATTTGTATAACAAATTTCAATGACTACTAATAAAAGTGGACTAACGTTTTCGCACAACACAAGGAGTCAGTGGAGAAAAGAGTAACTTATTTTGTCGTTTATTTGTCTGCCCCTAACGACAACCACAAAAGGAAAGGTCTATTTCGACAGCTACACAAAACAGGGCTATAGTTGTGATTTTCTGTGTGCAACTGTTCGGTGAATGTGTCGGAACAGTTCATCGTATTCTCATTTAAGTCATTTGAAAAGTCTATTTGAAAATAAAAGAAATGTATTTTTGACCGAAATATTCAATACATGAAATAATAATACGAACGACTCAGAGGACAACAATGAGCAACAGTATAGCAATGGATGATATCCAGTGCCCGTTTCCCAAAGAATGGGGACTCCATTATAGTCTAAAATGCGAATAATTCAGACATTAGACTGTAATCTATGGACTGATTGACTCTTGCAATGTCTGTGCTATGACTCCACTAAACATACAAATTCATTGTCAGCATTAGTATAGACGTCAGACCAACACAATTGACTTCTCGATGACAGATGAATGACTACTGTCGCACAGAATAGGGCACACAAAACAGGAGCACTGGTCTCAACGTCTGTCATAAGAGTTTCTCATTTTTTTTGTGCCATATTTTTACTTCAATAATAGTACTAATCATATATGAATTGAGCAAGCTCACATAAAAGAATTTCAATCTATTTTCTCATGAATACTATTATTACCATGTTATTTTAGTTAATATTCAAGTATTATTCTGTGCGGACTGTGTTAAGACAGATGGAGGAGAAAATATAGAATTTTTGGCTTCTAAATTAACCATGTTTATTCTCTTTTTTTTCAAGACACGTTTTTAATTTATTTAATTTTAAATTTAGAAATCAATTTATTTTAAATCTCTTTTTTGTTTTAGTTTTAGTTTTGTTGTATTCGAGAGAACAGAATAAAGTGTTAAACAAAAGTCATTTCAAACGATTAGTTATTTATTTGATAAAAATCTGACATTAATTTCATATATTTTTTTTGTTTCAAAACTTATTTAAACACATTTTTGACCCTAAATTTTGAGTACAAAACTGTTAAAACAGTCATTTTTTACATTTACCTTGCTCATTTGAATAGAAATTGAAATTTTACGTTATTGTAGACTATGAGCTTTAATGACTAATCTCTCTCACACACTCTTAAAATTGAGCAAGAACAAAATACGATTAATTATTTCTTATAAGAGTTTTTATCGCAATATCTCACAACTCATAGGAAAAGAGTCATAACCTGTGCCATAGGTTTAGCCATAGCTAAGGTGTGGTAATGTATGTGTAAAATAGTAATAGAATTCTCGTCAAATGATTACCAAAAACACATAGAATTGAGTCATTCATCAAATGTTTAAATCATTTACTCATTCATTGAAATAAATTTCTGTAAAAAAAGTGTTTTTTTTTTCTTAAATTTAATGAAAAATGAAATAACAAACAAATTAATGTTTTGATGGTTCGGTTCCGGAACGGACTGATATGGCTTTTTGTTTTTTAATGGGGATGTGCTCTCTTCTGCTTAATCAAATAGGATGGGCAAGGTAAGTTTGTTTGTTTAATGATTTTATTTATGGTTTTTAACGAAATTTGTTTAGTTTTAAAATTTAAGTTAAATTAGATTTTTCTATATTTAACTAAAAATTTCAGCGAAAAAGACTTATTCTGTGCTCTTATAAGAAAATAATTTGTTTGGTTTTAAAGAAAATTATAGTAATTTTTTTGCACAAAATCTCCGATAATATGTCTTTAAACCAATATTTGAATATATTTTACTTAAAACCTGAATATTAACTAAAATTTTGATTTTCCTAAACATCGATAAAATCATTTAATTGAAAGTAAAACATAAAAAAAAATTTCAATAAAGAAAAAGTCAATACACACTTATTGCTAGTTTAAAATATTATCACAACATAAAAAAATACTCATTGCAAGTGCATATTTGTGAAAAAAAATTCCAGCAATGAGAATTAACTAGGAAAAATTTATCTTTTTTTGTCGTTTCCCTACAAAAATGCCTGAAATTCTTCATATTTACATATAAGTCGTTAATTATGTGTTTTGACCTCAAATGAATCCATTGTCGGCCACACAGACATCCATAACCAGTGGAGTGAACTGCAGGCGCTTTCACACCATAGGTTAAGACCACTGGACTGCCAGTGATTACAATAACAATACTTAGAGTTAGTTTTGAGCGCAAAATATGAGTTCATTTTTGTTGTGTTTTTCTAATTCTGTGTTCATTATTTGTGGCTTTTATTCAAAGAGACATTTGCGGAGAAAATAGCTATGCCTGCAATGGATAGCACCGGGTATTATAGGAGCGGCCATTCCAATAGTTTTATGAAACACCACAGGAGTCGATAGCCATCCAATAGAGAGAAAACACATAACTATTTAAACAGTTTTCTTAAAAGACTTATTTGAATAGTATTTTATGTTTCCGTTTGAAAAATAATGACTAAATGCGTGACTCTTTAGCTCAGAATAAATACCATTTTATTTACCTCTACAGTCATTCCATAGTTTATTGAGAGAGAGAAAGACTGTGCGAGAGAGAGAGAGAGAGAGAGAGAGAGAGAGAGAGAGAGAGAGAGAGAGAGAATTCCAGGTATAAATAATTTGATTTTCTATTTAGTGATTCATTTTGAATGCACTTAAATAAGCGAAATATCGTTATTTAAAAGTGAAAAATTAAACATCACTTCTAATCAAACATTTTTTTCACTACTGACTTGTGATAAGAGCCATAAGAGAGTACAGAATATATATATTTATTTCTCGTTTTTTTGAGGTGCGGTTCACTATTCTTGCTATGAGACGGTCTATCTCTCACTCTATCTGTTTAACGATAAGAAGTCTTTTCTAATCAGTTAAAAGAAATTCATTCAATCATTAGTTTTGAGTTAATACTAGCGATCATTTTATATTCAACTATTATTAATTATACAGGAACAAATTTCTTTAAATGTTCTTAGCTCTTTTTTCAATTTATTCTATTGATTTAATATTAATTCAAACATAAGTTTGGATTTTCTGAATTAAAAATTTGAATTTTAAATTAGTTAATTGTCATATTTAATTGAGCTTGATTAGTTATCGGTACAGTACTGACACCTCTATCAATGAGTTCAAATTCTAGGATGAGTTTTGTGATATTAATACCAAGTGTTAATAAATATTCACTTGAATATAATAATTATTAATGGGTTATATTGAAATGAAAAAACACTAATTGTTTAATATATTGAAAATCATTAATAAGTTTTTATTTCGATTTTTAATGAAATATTAAATGTTTTTTTAGTAATAATTTGTTAAAAATTCCATAATTTTAGCCAAAGTTTGTGTAGTTTTGAAACCAGTGTTGAAGTAGTGGTCAAACTTTTCCTTCAATTGTATAGTATTTTCTCATCAGAATATGATTTTGACTCAAATGAAAGGGTATTTAGAAATGAAAACCAACAAAAGGTAAGACCAATAGTTTTGCCGACTCCTCAATGGTGTCGATCAGTGTCTTTAGAAGTAAATATTTACAGTCAAACGACTTGTTCTGAGCGAATGGGACAGCCATGTGTTTGCCTGAAATTAAGAATAGTCATAATGGGATAAATTACAAGCGCTAGTCTTACCATTGATTGTATTCTTGGTTATCCCTTTCATAAAGTAAAATATTGTTATAACGTTAACCCAAATATAATAACAATAATAATAATAATCCGTTCGTTCACTGCTTTTGAAGTGAAATACAATTCAAGCCTTCAATCAAACATTCAGTCATTTGAGTGAAAGAGAAGAATAGGCCCTAAAGAGTGGCCACTCATACGAATTGGTTGGCATTCGAGCACATATTAGAGCCTAAATTTGCATGTATTACTTGGGATGGGTATATATGGTAGGGCCGGCCCCTATCCATATCCTATCGACAGCCGAACCCCAGCTGTGCTTCTGTTGACAGAACAATAACTTCTTTTGGTTTTTCATTCTGTCCTTTGGCTGAATATGTGCTTAACTCTAGTCTAGTATTTTTCTCGCTTTTTGTTTGAACAGTGTTTTTGAAATTAGAATTTTTTGCCCCAAAGAGGGGACCAAAAAAGTATTTCACAGAAACGGTGATACCCTTCCACTTGACTCAAGTGATTGACGTTTGACAGCAAATGTCGTTTTTATGTCTATAATTGACAGATGATATGTTTATCTAGTCTGACCATGGTCATATTATTATTCATATTTTCCTGGGAAATTATTTGTTTACTAGCACATTTTAATTGAATCTTGTTTAAGAAATGAGATAGGTAGTTTTTATGGAAGAAAGTTATTATTGAAGAAATATAAATGAGTATTTCCATAAATACTCTAGGTAATTTTAATCATTTTTCCAAGTTAGTGGTCTAATGGGGGTTCTGGAATACTCCCCCTAATAACCATTCCTGGTCAAAATAGTCTCTTGAATAAATAAAATGATCATCACTTGATTTTCCATTTGAAATGTGCTTGATATAAGTGAGATTTTTTGGCAATTGTTCTTGCTCAATTTGCATACTTTCAAGTTTATTATTATATTCTAGACTTAGATTAAGAATAAAATTCATTCTCTTATTATTCTTTGCTTTAGTTATCACTGAATCTAAAATTAACTTTCCAAGACAAGTACCTTGGTCATTCATTTGAATTAAGGGAAAAATATTTTTAGCCTCAATTATCCTAAGATTAGGACAAGTGCTGATCAAACGGCACAAACCATTCTCTATAGTTTCAATCAATGGACAAGGTATATTTGATTGATCACTTATTTTAATAGATAACTTTTCCAATCCATTAATGTTTTCAAAGTTATCGAACAACTTTTTTGTTATATTCTTAGTCGTCATTAAACTGAACTCAATTGATCTCAAATGTGGTAAATAAAGAGATATATTATTGAAGAAGAGTTCACTCAAATTGAATCCAATGATCGACAAATGTCTCAATGATTTACAATCACTTAAATAACTGATTCCTAAGTCTTTAATACTTTTCCTTTGGATTAGTTTCTGTTTGAGAGTCAGTTTTGTTAGACTTTTGAATTGACCCAAACTTTTGAACAATTCTTCACTTATTTGAATCCTTTTTGATGATATCGTCAATTGGTTTAGACTTTTCAACTCTTTTGCAATGATATCAATATTTTTCACCAAATCTTCAGCACTGGTATCAATCGAGTTATCATTAATTACGAGACAATACAAAGACGTAATCCTTGAGATGTGTTTCAAAACTGGAGGTAAATGAATACCATTTCCCCGAAGAGTCAAAGAGTTTAGTGTTTTTGAGTACTTCTCTCCAAGAATTTCAAAGTATTGTTCATCTGATGGCCCGAACTCTACATAAACTTTACTAATTTTTGGCAGAAAGTCTGGCCTTCGGTCAACAATAGCCGGAAAGACATTGCAATGAATTATCTCTAGTTTTGGACACAAATTAAGAAATGTTTTCATAGAATCAAAACTAATGGTAAAGAAATCGCAACGAAATCTTTTCAGAGTTTTACCCAATTTTGCCCCCAATTTATGTAAATTGTTGTCAAACGGATCAACAGTTAATAACTCAAATTCAAGGTCTTCGAGTTGTAAACAGTTCTCACCAATCATTTGCAAGACTTGATCATCACATGCACAACCAAGGATCTTTAATTTTCTAATTGATGGACATCTTTTTAGCACTGATTTAAAAGAACTCTTTCTCAGAACTGTTACTTTGTTTGGAATATTATCTTCTTCTGATTCTATGACTAATTGGTTCAGTGAATCGCAAGACTTGATATCATTCTTCCGTTTATTGCCATCAATAACGAGAACAGTCTGTCTGTTATACAAACACCGCTTCCATTGACTGCAAACCGATTCGTATTTGATTTTCTCTTCAAAACTCAAATAATTGAAAATATCTTCAATTAAGTCATCACAGAATCGATTAATTGAATCCATTATTTAAACAAATATTTCGTTGAATTCAATAAACACTTGAAATTCATTGAAATATTTTCAACAGAAATGAAACTCAACTAATATTGAGATTATTTTTAACTCAACTATAGTTTTATGTCTATTATTAGTACTCAATTCATTTGGAGTTTTGCCATATTTTTTTGAATGTTTTAGAATATTTTCCATTTGAAATTAACCTAGCTAAATTTATTTTAATTAAAATTAACATGTTAAAAAGGTATGAATAATTATTTTTTAACTTACAAGATATCCTTGTTTATTATTGAGTGCTAAACATAGTGTTAAATAAAAGCATAGAATGTTAGAGAAAATTTATCCTGAATTTAAGCCTAGAATATATAATAATAAGTTTAAGATTAAACAGATTGAGCAAGAACATTTTCTAATAAACTTCACTTTTATTAAGCGAATGGAAATTTTATTATTTCTTTTTCTAAAAGAATATTTTAGCCATGGATGTTTAATAGAGAGGGTATTCCAAATTATTTAAAAACTATTCATATCTGTCTGCCATCTGTTGGCAGAGAATGATATTAAAGTTCGTGTTATTAATTTATATCTTGCTAATTCTTTAATAATTTTATTTTACATTTGTGATAAGCAGTCTCTTTGTATTCTTGGAACTATTATTAACTCATTGATTACAAATTATTTATGCAATAACCTAGTTTATTTAGAAAAGTATTTATAATTTATTATTTTAAAAGTTTGTTTAAAAACTGATTCGGATAATTCTTTTGAATTCTAATCGTTTTAAGCGAATTATTTCAAATAATTGAATAAAAGTGTTTATAAGTTTAAAATTAGAAATAAGTGTGACTTAAGACTTGTGTTATGGCACACATCCAAATAAAGCTATAAAAGTAGAGCCGGTGCTAAGAATAAACAACAGTTGTGTTCAGTCATTGAGTAAATTGTCTTTTCATTGAAAAGGAATTTAAGAATTTAATGAATTATTTGAATAATTGTCTCAAATTATGGGTTCAATGAATCGATTCTGTGATGACTTAATTGAAGACATTTTATATTATTTGAGTTTTGAGGAGAAAATCAAATACGAATCGGTTTGTCGTCAGTGGAAGCGGTGTTTGTTTAACAGACAGACTGTTCTCGTTATTGATGGTAACGAAAGCAACGATGAACTTAAGTCTTGCCATTCATTGAATCAATTAGTGGTTAAGAAAAAAGTGGAAAATGTCTTAAATCGCGTCAATGTTTTACGGAAGGAGTCATTCGAATCAGTGTTGAAAAAGTGTCAATCAATCAAAAAAGTGGTCATCTCTGGTACTGAATGCGATAATGAAGTGCTGCAACTAATATGTGATAACTGTCCCCTCTTAGAAGACATAGAATGTGAGCTAGTTCGAATTAATCCCTATGAAAACTGTTTACTAGAATTCGGACAAAAATTAGGGAAAAGACTGAAAAAGTTTCGTTTTGTTTACTTTACGATCACTTTTGATATAATTAATGGATTTTTGTATTCCTGTCCCAAATTAGAGGTAATTAATTGTGACATTTTGGGGGCAGTCGTTGACCAAAGACTTGACTATTTGCCAAAACTGAAGAACCTTCGCGTCAGAGTCCGTATACCCGATGAGGACAATATTGAACTCTTGGCCGAAAAGTATTCAAAACTTAATTCTTTGCAAACTTTAACTCTTTATGGGAACAGTCAATGCCTTCCATCAGCTCTTAAACACATCTCTCGTATAACATCTTTACAGAGTCTGACAATTGATCTCAACTCTGATACCAGAGTCGACACATTTGTTGCAAATTTGCCATTAATTGCAGAAAACTTAGTAAACCTCAAAGTTTTGATAATAAACTCAATGGTATTCATAAGCGGACAGTTCTTCAGAAGTTTTGGTTTGTTTAAAGGTCTGACAAAATTGAGTGTCAGTCAAAATCTTTTGCACACAAAAAACAATTCAAACATAAATATCTGTCATTTAAGTGGATGTAAATCATTGAGACATTTGTCAATCATTGGATTCAACTTCGATGAACTGTTCTTTGAGGGAATAAACCTATATTTACCACATTTGAGATCAATTGAGTTCAGTTTAATGACTGATAACCTCATAACCAATCATTTGTTTCGTATGTTTGAAGGGATGGAAGAGTTGGAGAAGTTTTCCTTTCAATTGATTGTCAATAAGTCTAAGAAAATTAATTCCTCTTCAGTGGAATCACTGATGAATCAGTTGTTTATTATTACAGACAAAGGTTTGTCTCATCTGATCAGAAGTTGTCCTAAACTCAGAATAATTGTTTTGAAAAATGTCTTTAATTCAATTATTGGTGAAAACACTTTCCATGAAATGATAACTAAAGCAAAAGGTTTTAAGAAAATGAAATTTGTTTTGAAATTAAGCGGAGATCAGAATATTATCAATCAATTGTTAAATCAAGAGAAAAATGAACTAGGACAATTGCCAACAAATCTTCTAATAAGTAGTTCTATTCTAAAAGATGCTAGTTCATTATCAAATTCTTCTGATTTTATTTATAACGTTGAGTTATAAACAATAATATGAACAAGTTTATAAATATGAAAATAAAAAGCTTATAAAATGAGCAGGCTTAAATTATCAATAAATAATTAATAAGAACAGTCAAGAACTGACCAAAAGTCACAAACATTTTATTTTCAATATTTAAGAAAAGACTTTACTTAAGAGAATAAACGAAATGAGAATAACTTTATTATCGAAACTAATATTAGTTTATATTTAATTGAAATTAATCTAAAATACAATAATAAACGAATAGAATCTCATTTAAAGGATAATTATTTTAAATAATTGACTTAAATCTTATTTTATAGTTATATATATTAATCAAAACAATTATATAAATGTAATACTTTTTCACTTTCTTTTAATGAAAAAGAAGTCCTGATTTAAACTATTCTTTTATTTCTTATAATAATTATTATTCAATCTTTAAATCGCTTTTAAATGTTTAGTTGTTTTAATTGTTTGAATAAAGAAAATAAGAAATTCTTTAAAATATATGAGAGAATTAAACTGAATTTCTTAAATAAACTTGGTCAATTAAGAAAGGTTTGTAACCTTAATGATCCAGTCCATCACCATAGGTACCCAGGTTATTAAAGTTTGACCTTCTGTTACATTTTTTATTTCAGTGCCATTAGGATAATAACCAGTAAATGTTTCCATTTGACAGTTGTGTTCATCCTGCTCTTCAGTCTGCTGGCTAAGTATACCAACTAGAACAGCACGACCAAGATAATATTGCCAAACGGGTGATCCGGAATCGCCCTAAAAATCATAAAAAATATTTTATTTGGAGATTATTAAAACAATTAAAACCTAACATGGATAAAGTTATTTTGAAATACCCCCCCCCTGTGGCCTGAATTACGTTTATAAACAAGTACTAGGTCTGTCGAGGTTTACCTAAAATGCCCTTCCCTGATAACTCCTTAGGTCGACTAGTTTAACCATGTTAGATTAAAACTTAATTTTATTAAAATTTTTCAATTTAAAACTAAATAATCTTGGTATATTCTTGGTATAATCTTTGACTAAAATTGAGTTTGACTTAAATCGAGTCTCCATAACATTAAGACTTCTATAGAAAAGTTTCGAAAGGACTTTGAAAACCATTGACCAAATAGAGGTTTGACTATATCACGGTTGACTAAAATCGGGTCCAAACTGTACAAACTTTATATTACTTACATGACATAGTCTTTGTTGGTCGAGGTTTTTGCCAATAATGATTCCAGGCCACATAAATCCAGTATCATTTACCCATGGATAATTATGTTCATCTTTAATCTTGGTATAAGAGGCTATTTTCAAAAAAGCAATTTTTAGTTGATTTAATGATTTATTCATATAAATTGTGGGCTCATTATATATAGTATGCCATCCGCTTATCACTGCATACTGTTCTTCAATATGTGTGAAATTTTTCTCAGGAGGCAAACATATGCTGTTCACAACTCCAGGTGTAATAGTGACCGGTTTATTCAATTTAATTAACCCGATATCATAAACAGAGCCTTCTTCATCTAGAGTAAAATTGTAATGGGGATACATTTCGAGTGCCCAGTACTCCGACCACTCATAATATTTAGGAAACACAGGATTCACGTGAATATAAAGTCTACTAAAGTTGTTTGTAGTGCTGTAACTGTAGTGACCAAAATCAAGAAATAAACATAATTAAAATATCAAGGTAAATTGAATAATTAAAAAATAAGAATGCCCCATTTTAGGTGCAACAAATATATAAATTCAGTTATATTTTTGAATAAAATACGGTACAAAAAACTTACTTGTCAAAAATACAGTGAGCCGCAGTCACTACCCAGTGTTCATTTATCAGCGCACCCCCACATTTAACAGGTTGTATAAACCTTGAAAAATAAACAAGCTTAATTAAATTTATAGTTGGATTAAAACAATTGTTTATCACTTAAAATCTGAAATAAACTATAAGTTAAGACACTATTCATTTAATTTGAATTAACTTTTGTTTTAATCAACAAAAAGACCAAGGGAATATTTCTAAAAGTTTGTCCACTATTTTAGCTGGGTAATATTTGGTATTTTTTAGTCAAATTTGTATAACACATTCATTCATTTTTATTGTTTAAAAATTTACGTTCGATTTTGAGACGTATATTTTAGATTTGAGGTCATGAGCACAGACCAGGGTGATTCACCCGATATTGCATTCCTCGCTTCTTTTAAATTCAAAGGCAAAACTTTATGCCATTTGAAACAACCCTCGAGTTCTGATGAGAGAACAGAAATACCACAACTTTTGTGATTAAGTTTAGTGTAATTTCCAATGACTTCACTGCAGTCGTGCACTGAATTACCTGTCATTCAATGGATTTATAGTTTAGTTATAAATTTTAATTCAATTAGTGTTAAGTACTGACCAAAAATCACAAACAATACAATTGTTTCTAAAATCAAAAACATTTTATTTTCAATAATAAAAAGGACTTTATATAAGAGTAAACGAAATGAGAATAACTTTATTATCGAAACTAATATTAAATTATATTTAACTGAATTTTATTTTTGAAATTTAAGAATAAAAGGAATAGTATTTCAATTAATCGATAATTCTTTCAAATAATTGACTCGAATATCATTAAACAGTTTTCTTAATCAACAAATCTATAGAAATATTTTGCATTTGAGGCCACACATAAGTAGTTTTTAAGAGTTTTGGTCATATATTTTCAATTAGTAATATAAAACTTTATTTCTATGACTTAACTCTCGAAGAATTGAATGAATTGAGAAAAATATTCTCAAAAATCTGTTCATAGAAAACATATTAACAGAACTTTGAATATAGTATTCGATAAGATTTTTCTTTAAATTATTTATTATTAAATAAAATATTTATAAAATCCGAAATCATTTCATTTTATTGATTCTCACAATTAGTGATCAAATTTTTATAGAATTTTAATTTTAGTTAAATATGTATTTAATTCAATAACCATTTAATTTTCTTTATTTTAATATTTAAAATTTTTATTTATACCCTGGATAATTTACTAGTTACTGTTATTTGTGAGTTATATCAATACAATTCTTAACTCAGTTGTTAACAAAAGTAAGAAAATAAGAATTTTTAATTATTTTTAATTTTTTGCTTTTAAATATAATTTCATTTATAAAAAGTCTTCATTCATTTTAGTAATTCTGTACTCAATTATCGATAAATTTCGGGGAAATGTTAGACATATCGGTATTGGAATCAGTTTTGTGTCGAACTCTAATTTGAAGATCTTTTTTGGATTTTCATTACAAAAACCGATTAAATACTCAAACATTTCAAAGAAATGCAAATCATATGAATTCCAATGTCTTTTCAATTCCTCTTCATTCCAGTCGTTTCTGATCTTCAAATGATTCAAATTCTGGAATCGATGCAAACATTTGACAAAAGAGTTTCCGATTTTCATAAAATGTATCAATAGTTTTCTTAATCTCTTCATTGGAGGCAATGATTCGAAGCAATGATTGGCACACATTTCACATTCAAAGTCCTCATTGTTTTGAATACAACTAATAAGCGGCCAAAACAACAGTCTTTTAAGGTTTTTAAATAAACCAATGAATTGTCGGAATTGTTTCCAATTCATTATGCAACAATAGATCACCAAATGATCCACATTTTGAAAATGGTCTGTCACTCTATTTCTGATATCTTCTGTGAAAATAGAGAAAAATATTTGCAATGATTTCAGACTTTTATGTTTTTCGACCAAAATATTCAAAACATTTGTCTTTAAGTCTGGACAACAAAATGACAGAAACTCTAAATTCGTTTTCTTTAAAATTACCTCCAAATCAGTGCTCGAAATAATAAATGTGTAGCGCAGCTAACAGTCCCTAACGAAAACTCGCCTTTAATTACAATTAATTATTCGTTCCGCTAATTATTAATTT
>JAQIXI010001087.1:0-15911 GCA_034700165.1 Galumnidae sp. Gr-Ori-00277 | reverse complement strand
TAGGTAATTGTATAAGGCTATATGTTACCCGTTAATATTCAGAGAAATATTTTCCCGTTACTAGCAAAAGGCCTCCCAGTCCCCTCCCATTACTAATAAACAGAATAGTCTCCAGAGAGCCATCAACCTCCCTGTCCTTCCCTTACTAACATAAGCCAATATGTTACCCGTTAATATTCAATGGGCGGGCGGGCGGATGGGTGGGAGAAAAACGATTCTATATACTACCTTTACAATGTAAATGTAGTGAAAAACCCTATACCCCCCTGTCTCGAGAAAAATCGCCAAAAAAGCCTATACTCTCTGTCAAGTGGTCCATGCTATCACTGTTCAACATTTATTAAAGAATTTATTGGGAAAATATACAGTTTTATCATTTAAAACTAAACACTAGTGAACCACTTTAACATGGTAATTTTATGCCTTTTTTAAAAAACAAGAAATATATAATTAAATAAAGTAATATAATGTGTTTTCTCGATTTGGACGAACACTATTTAAGCTAAATTCAATTCAAATCCCAGACTTTTTTGGCGCCAAACGCTTTAATCTTATATGAATTTAATGTTATTTAAGTTTAAAAATTTTAACGAATCAAAAATTTGTTTAAATTGAGAAATTATTGTAATTAATGTTTAATTTAGATTTTTTATAAAAAATATTTTTTAAACATATTTTTATAATATTTCCTTATAAAATAGATTAACTTTCTTATAAAATAATAAAAATTTGATTAAAGTGAAGTAATTGAGTAGTAATTTAATTTTAAAATAATTATCAAATTAGCAGATGTTTTCAAATCATATTTTGCAATAAATTAAAATATATTGTTGTTTTTACAATGAATTATCTTTTATTTGCAATAATATTTTCATTAATTTTTACAAAAGTTTTGTGTAAATCTAAACAAGAAGATTACGACAAGAGATTAAATCAGACTGTGGAATGTATACAGGAGGAACTTAAAAATGTATGTTTAATGTAATTTCGTTAAAGACTGTATTGTATTTTATTCATTATCTATTAATTTACTAAAATAAAATTTAAAGGATTGCTTCAATATGTATTTGTTATTTAACAAGGTTTGAGGGCAAAGCCAATAGTCACTACATTTATGGGTTTAATCTAGTATATCAGAATGTGTTGGAGGTTTATTTCAGAGGGAATAAAGAGATAAATTTGAGACAATTTGACATAAGGCTATATGTTACCCGTTAATATTCAAAGAAATATTTTCCCTTTACTAGCAAAGAGCCTCCCTGTCCTTCCATTACTAACATAAGGTAATAAGTTACCCGTTAATATTCAAAGAAATATTTTCCCGTTACTAGCAAAAGGACTCCGTTAATATCCAAAAACTATCTCCACAAAAAAGCATTGTTGTCCGTTGCAAGTAAAAGCGGGGGGGTATGTGGGTGGGTGTGTGCGCGTAAAACAAATACATATACTACTTATTATTTCAAAAATGTAGTGAAAACCCTCTCCCACCCAAAACATATTTCACTACATCCACGCAGTAAATTTTAGCATATTAATGTCAAAAACCACTTAGGTCAACTAATAGTTTTAATCATTTATTAATCATCAATTTACGTTTAATACCATATTTATCTCTTGTTTTGTATCCAATAACTGAGTCTTCGAAATAAAAACAAATAATTTTGACATTTTCTTGATGCAACTCAACAAATCTTAAAACACCAGTTATTCCATTAACTGAGCCATCTTCAACATCAATATTATTGGAGACCATAAATCTTATTCCAGTTTTAATTCTTGAGAACTTCGGAAAATTATACGTATTTTGTGTTGACATATTTGACACAACGAAAAAAGCTTGATCTCCAACTCTTTTCGGCAAATCAGCAGTCGTAAAATCGGAAGCTTCGCTTTGATATTCAATAGTGATGAGCAAAAGGTCAAAAGGTTAAAAAATGCTTTAATCCTTAACCCTGAGGGTTAAAGAAATGCTTGACCTTAACCGTAACCTCGGTTAACCGCGGTTAACTAAAGGTTAACCCTCAAAAAAA
The DNA here is from genome assembly GCA_034700165.1 of Galumnidae sp. Gr-Ori-00277. NCBI lineage: Eukaryota > Metazoa > Arthropoda > Arachnida > Sarcoptiformes > Galumnidae > Galumnidae sp. Gr-Ori-00277. Next base: position 13,881 of record JAQIXI010001087.1, on the reverse strand, counting down.
TTTTCTTTATATAATTTAATGCATTTCCTCTTTACAACAAATCTAGACATTATTTTATTATTAGGAATCTAAAAATTTATTAAATTTTTGAAATCATTTCACTATTTATTGTCAACGAATGTTGTCCTGAGATAACAAATTCAATTAAGAACACATTTATTCAAATCATTTGAGTAATTTAACAGAATTTTTTCTAGGAACACATTTTATGTCACGGGAGAGAGTCAAAAGGTTAACCCTCGGTTAACCCTCTATACAATTGCTTTGACTTTAGCATTTAGCCCCAACTTATTTCTTTGACTTTAACCCTGGGTTAACCGAGGTCAAAGTTAACCCGAGGTTAATTTGCTCATCACTAATATTCAACTCCATCCAACAAATCAATGGCCTTATCATTAAATCTATTAACCTGTTCATTCGTTGCAAACAATCGAATCGTTCCTGATGGTATATCTTCAAAGGTTTTTGGGAATAGTCGGGTATTAAATAATTGTTTATCTTCATCATTAATATTTCCAATTGATAGTTGATTGAGTGCTTCGGCAAATGTTTGATCGTTTTTTCTGTCTCATTATTTCAGTCAAGCGATAGAATCTTAAAATTTTCCAAGGAACTTGTCCAGCAAGTGATTCATATTCTAATCGATTACTACTTAATAGAAATCTCCAACGGGTCCCAACTGATTAAGATCTCTTACGAATAATATCGAGACTCCATCAAAAGACTTATTAAATTTGAACAATTCTTTGAGTCTAAAATCAATGTTTGCTAACAATTTTGCACCGATCATACTGACTTCATCAACAATAATCACCTTCAAATTCCAGAGTTTCGTTTTCATTGAATTCTTTACCGATTCGTTCATATTTTTCATCTTCTCACGACATTGACTTACGGGTATATTAAGAGCTGATTGAATAGTAATTCTTCGAATATTATAAGCGGATTTTCCATTAGGTCCAACGATTAATATTTTGATGCCGTTCTGATTCTCCCAATTTTTGTTGTACCATCGATCGAGTGTTTGATATGTCGCCTTAATAATATGACTCTTCCCTGTACCGGCACCACCAGAAAGAAATACATAAAACGGATCTTGATGTGTCTTGACGTGGTTCATAAGTCCTAAAAAAAATTCTTCTGTTTCCCATTCAATGAACATATCAATTGTTTGTAAATGTCATCGCTCAAAATAGACGGACTTAGAAATTTACAAGATTTTTCGTTCGTCTGTTTATCCGTGAGTTCTGCTTCAATATCCCATTCATTATTTTAAAGACCAAAAACTTGATACTCTTCTGCCAACTCTTCTAAATTAGATCTAACTTCTCGGTTTTCTCGTTCAATTGACTCTTCAATTTCTTCATAGTTGATATCCGAATTATAAAAATAAATACATTCCATTTCGCGAATTCGACTAAAACTGGTCTTCAAATTCTTATCCAAAATATCTCTCTTTTCATCTCCCCAGGGAATATAAAGCATAAGTTTCTCACGATAAAAATTTTGCGGTTCCCTTTTCAACTGGTATTTTTTGGTATCGAATTACTCTTCCTTTTGTCCTTCTCGTAATAAATCCCTTATTATTCTTAAGTCGCAAACGTTTCTAATTTTCATTTTCTTCATTAATTTCTGAGTGTTCTTCAATCTCTTCACCGACAAATTTTTTCCGGATAGTATACATATAAGCAAATTCTGCTAAGCACAAATTTTCAAATTCTTCAAGTCGATTTTCGTAATATTCAATTAATCCATCACTCATCACATCTACTGAATCCGGTTCTAAATTTTACAGTTTTTCTAAAGTTTTTCAGTATACGAATACGCCTGTCCTTTTCGCCAGTGTTGATAAAAATATTTTCTCAACTTCCTACAGAAAAATTCACGCCAAGAAGAATGTAAACTGCTTCTTGAATTGACACTTCACTGCAATTTAAAAACTTCGAGCAGATTATATACAATTTCTGTTGGTGTGAAATATTTTTTTTTCGACATTCTTCCACGACTTCTCTTAAAAGTGTTGACATTCCTTGATTTTTCTTATTGATGTAATTCAAGATTTAATGAACGCAGGCATATGGGTCCATAATAAATTGAATATCCATGTTTGCACGATGTAATTGAAGTAAAGATGGATTATATGCATCTGTTATTACTTCTTCCGGATTACGTCTTAAGAAAACTTGAAGTCTGGATAAAGTGTTACGAATTATTCTGATATAGATCTCTTCTGTGATGTTCAAATTTGTAAAAAAATTCATCAAATGTCAATTTATATTCCTTATTATGTAAATTGATGTCATTATCGTAAATTCCGTCTTTAATTCGAGCTAAAATATGGTCAAAATTTCTAATTTTTAATCGTCACTTAATGGCAATAAAATCTTCGTTGATCTCATTGGAAAAATAGGAAATCCAAATCGACAAATAACTGAATCATAACTAGTCTTCTTACATGAATGTGAATGCTTATGAAACTGAAATTGATTCTTCTCCAAATCGACACGAAATTAATTTGTCAATAAATTCTTCACAGCTTCTAAACGACTCTTGATTTTTTTGAAGAAAAACTAGAGCATCATTTAACCAAAGAAAACAATGAATATGTGGACTCCCTCTGGACTGAAACTCGACTCGATAATACATGTCTTGAATTGGATTTTCAACGAAAGGTCCGGAATTTGATTTCATAAATTTAAATAATTCTTGTATTAGGTTTTCAAAATAACTGGCACATGTCACAGGATTTTCTCTTATAAGGTCTGATTTCTAGATAAATGTCATACCTTCAAAATTCATTTGTTGATCTTCTTTGTGCAATAATTTCGACAATATCTTGATGAGTTCGAGCCATTGTGTTTCCGCTGCAGATAAAGTAAGAAAAATCGTCGCTATTCCAAATTGTCTGATCATCGCCATCAGGTCCTTCATTTTTGCTTGCCAATAAGCTGGTGATGTTCGGTCTGAAGCTAAAAAGCTCGGTAAGCATCGTCAGCCCTTATTAAGTCGTCCATATATTCGTTATTAAGTACACTTCCGGCATTTAAATTACTCGAACTAGAATATCCTTTTCTAATGTGTGTCTTGATTGAATACAAGTTTTGAATCAATTTCTTCTTTTGCAACTTAAAAAATATATTAGTAGCCACACAACATAACCTATATGTTGGTCTCAATTCCGATCGACAAATATCGGAATAAGAAATTCCACTAATTGTCTTCCGTTCTTGACCGCAAAAATTTTGGGAAACGACAACTTTTCGACTGACTGATCTTTTAATAACGAAATCGTTGTTTCTCCTTCTCCTGGCGAAAAACAATACATTTCTTCAAAAGTGTCTCCTGTTTGTTCGGGTTCATGGGTTCGTAATTTATCGTTTCATCCCAATAATCAAACGTCTCATTATCTTCAGACTCGTCTATTATCTCATCGTTCTTGTCGACAATAAACTTAACCAAATCTTTATTTTCAAAAACTTTATGCCAATCAACACTTAATGTAACTCTATCTCGAATATACAGTTCCAGACTAACCAAATACTGAGCCGCCATTTAAACTCTTGCCGGATGTATCATCTCATTAAGGTTAACACTTTTATGACATAACATTCTCTTTAGTAAATGTTGAACCATTTCCATTTGATCGAAAGTTCTCGGCAATACCTCAATTGATTTTTCCACAGAAACCGGCACATTTACTACATTTCCCTTAATACCATATTGTTGTCTAATTTGTAGTTCTCTGATCTGCATGAATGGTAATCTTGGCGCTACTAATCTCTCCTCCAGTTGTGATAAATTAGCCAATACTTCAGGAATGTTTGGAAATCGTAAACCATTATTTAAACAAAGTCTCGGGATCTTCTTTCGTTTGATGTCGTAAAATAGGTGAAACAAAAAATAATAAATCTGCAATTATATATGCCAGAGTTTACCGATGAGGACAGAACTACTAATAACAGACAAACGCAAAATAGTAGGTATATGATGGTGATTTTCTTTGGCTTAGTGGTCATCATGATAACATATACAAAAATCAGAGAGCTGCATGGAGAGAATTTTGAATAATAACAGCCCGAGTTAACCACTGAGGACATAACCACCAATAGCAGACAATTCAAAAATGGCAGCAATAGGGAAATATTTTTTTAATGTTAACAATTAACAAATAACTTATGTTAATAATAGAGGAAACACGGAGGTTAATGGCTTTCTAGAGACTATTCTTTAGATATAAATGAAGAGGATAGGGAAGTTCATCACGTACAATAATCCGCGCGTACACCAATACGCGCGTACACCAATACGCGAGTACACTAATCGGTGAGTACACTTAACCGCTCGTACACTAATTGGTGCGTACACTAATCCGTGCGTACACCAATTCGCGCGTACACTAATCGGTGCGTACACTAATCCCCGCGTACACCAATTCGCGCGTACATCAATCCACGCGTATACTATTTAATTCGTTTTATAATCCTCTTTGTATTAATAAACCCATATGCTCATCGAACTATAATTTGAAAAATAAATTTAGAATATTTTAAAACCAATCTGAGAATCTTATTGAAAATTACTGTAAATGTAGTGATTATGGCTTTGGCTTCAAATCTTGTCTAAATTGTACCTTGACAATTAATATTTCCTATATAAAATTATCTAAGTATTAGTGACTTTCTATGAATACCTGCACATTAAAATTTGCTTGGTATCATTTGAAAGCTTATAAGTAGATTTTAAATTTCAACTACCAATGACAAGGATATTTTTAATTATGGTTAATTTAAAATTTCTAAAGGAAATAAAGCTTTCACAATTATCTAAAATTGATCAATGATTGAAAGAAACGTACTTTTAAAGATAATGATGAATAAACTTGATAAGTTTAAAACTTATTATTGATAAATTTGTAACAAAATTGATTTTTTGAATAATTTATATTAAATATAATTTTAATCAATAAAGTATTTTAAAATAGTTAATATTAAACTTTTGACTATCTTGTAAACTTTATACAAATTCATAAATAATTCACAATATAATTCTTTAATCCTTCAATTCTGAAAGCTTTAGCTATCAGTTTTAAACTAATTATAATTAAAATTATACTGGTCATTGGAAGGTGAAGTTTTAAATTTATAATCTAAAATTATAAACATTAGAATGATGCCAAGCTCATTTTAATATCCGATTACAACTTTTAATGTCACACCATACTTCTAAGTTTTTTTAACTTGCCATTGTAAGTAATGAGAATTTGAGGGGGAGATATATGAACTTAGTAAAGTGAAATATTGCATAGAAAAGTAAAATATCTTATATTCATGTATGATTTTATTTTTAAAAACTATTTACTTTTTTTTCAGAATCCAAATACAAACTTAGGAATACAAAATTACACTGGTATGCTTCCAAAATCAGGAGGCTATCGTTATAATTATTATGATAAATATGTTTTGGAATATTTAAGTGAAGCATACGATGCTCTTGAGAGTATTTACAAAAAATGTGGCGATAAATATAATATTGAAATAAATTATTTTCGATATCCTGATTACGAAAGAATAGTGCGTTTAACTGGAATGTTTTATAAAAATGCAAGAGAAATTTTGTGGGCAAACTTCTGTTGGAGTCATAAATATCCATATGAAATATATGAATTATTAGAAAGTTGCATGGTTAATGAATATGGTGCATACTTTAAACCAATTTCGCACGAATTTTTAGATAATCATGTAATTATAATTTTTAACTACATTTATGAAGTGATATGTAATATATGTATTTGTTATTCATACACCCATCCGCACCCAACCCAACCCCTTATTTTGCTAGCACCGGATAACAATAATTATTTGTGGTGATTAAATTTATCAGTTTTGGATATTAATGGTTAATTTATAGCTTTCTGTTAATAATGGAAATTTTTGTTTTGTAGAGATCATTTTCTTTTTAAAAGTAATAGTAGGGGCAGGAAGGTCTTTGGTTATCTCTATAGTTTGAATAATGGAGAAATACCATGGCTAATGGATTACTAATGATTCATAAAAACTTGATGAATAAAGAGCAGGCTCTCATGCTACTATAAGGGAACGAATTTAATTATGCAGTATTTTGGAGTGAGGAAAGTTTTAACGCTGTTTTCAATTATTATGTATTTATATTTGATTAATGTTTAGGTATATTTGGAAACATCATTCAGAACTCTTGAATTTTTATTATTTAGTTTTTTAATATAACTATAAATTTTTTAAAATATGATGAAAGGTGAGCAGACTTAAATAAAAAAAATTCTATTTTTTGTTTATATTGTTCAAATTTAAAACAAAATGATTTATTGGAAAAACTGAATTATACATTATTTAGATAGTTATGTTAATCTAGAGTTGAAATATATTTTAAATTATTTTTAAAAAATAACTTTAATCTTGAAATAAACAAATCATATTGATCCCTCATCGTATTCACAACAATATTCTTCGATTCAAAGACTGACATTCAAATTATTTGTCACAATTTTTTTACAAATTTTTATTTTTATTTTCAATTTTTTTAAAAAAATTAAATTTGTAAAATTTTATTTAATAATGATCTATTCATAACAAAAATTTCTTTTTGCTTACGTTAATATAACATAGTATTAGTTAACATTCCTGTACACTCCGTTAATATCTATAAATCTATTGAGACATGAACCAACCTGTCTTTCCTATTAATTTCCCGTCACAAACAAAAAGCGTGTGATTCAAATTTGTGGAAAACTACCGTTATTAATAAAAGAATTGTGGTTAAGCTAGGGTTTGTCTCCATATCTCGTTACTAATAAAAAATTTTAGTGGAGCCGCATAAGAAAGACGATTCTATATACTACATTTACGGAGTAAATGTAGTGAAAAACGATAAGGGATTAAATAATGGTGAGGATAATGACGATGTTTAGGATAAGACTACAAAAAATGAACAATTAAAAATTGAGACAATGTTTAAAAAAAAATTGTTTTGGCTCCTGGTAAAAGGATGCAACCACAATCAGTAGTAGCTGATAAATTTGTTGAAGTACTCTAGTTTCCAAAGATATTTTGTGGTCGTCAAAGGAATATATCTGACGAATTCAAAATCACTTATTCTGATATATTTCGCGCGGAGTTGAGGCAGGCGGACCTTAAATGTTGTGTATCAAAGTCATACTTTTTAAACTAACAGAAAAAACAAATGGAACAGATCAGGAAATCGATCATTTCTCATCTTCAAAAGGGATATGCTAGTAATTTGAAGGCCAGCCAAGTAACGGATTGATAATTTATCGAAAATATGTTTAGGAATTGCCTACAAAGTTTTAAGTGACGACAGATGTTCTCCATCGTATTGGCAAACCAGAATGAAAGATTTAATGACAATTATTCTACAATTGGGGATTCCATCAATTTTTCCACTCTTTCGGCTGAAGAGACTAAATGGCCCGAATTAATTAAAATTCTGACAAAATTATTGTACGATAAAGCATCTCATTAACCTAAGCCAAAGTTATTTCACTTCGCAATACATCTGGACTGATACAAAAAATCCAGTTACTTGTACCAAATTTTAGATTTATTTGCAAGCACTTAAACAGTGAATTCGTTAAAGAAAATCAAACTAAACAATTTGATTTGGGTTCCATATTGATAGACAAGATAAAGTCTGTAGAAGGCGTCAAAGTTGAAAATTATTTCACAATAAAATAATTTTTGACTTTGACGCTTTCGACAGAATTTATTTAAAGTAATATCAAGATAAGGCCTGGATTAAAATGTTTCTTATAATATCCTCAATTGGTATAAAGGGATAAATTAAAATTTTACATAAATTAAAAAAGTATATAAATATATAAATCCCATTAAAATATTTGACTACAAAAATATGATTTTATGGTACCCTTGCCCATAGTTACCTTAACCTATTAAATTTTTTCTGATAGTTAAAAATATGAATATAAATAATCAGCATATTTAAATTTTAAATTTCTGATTAATTAATATATTAACATTAGCTGTACAGATGCTTGAGTGATTATCGTGAAGATACTGCAGATGCAAAAAATTTTTTTGAAAACTTGTGCAATCGCAATTTGGATGGCGAAGTTCAATTTTGTTATATTGAAAGAGATCTTGGGTATTTTTTTAATGAAAGTATTTATTATGGCCATAAAATGTCTATCGAAACATTTGAAAGAAGATTTAATAAAACATTGGTAAGTAAACAGTAAATATTCATCATGGTGTTATATTAAAATATTTAATTTATTTAAGAGTTGTTTAGAAAATGTTTTTATAAACGATAAAGATTGCATTCCATATGTTCCAAAAATTGAACATGAACAAAAAGTTGATTTAATTGAATGTTCGCAAGTATATAACGAAATTCAAATTCATGAATTTAAAGCTTGTTTAGTAAATGAAAATTTCCAAAAATTGGTAAGAAAACAAATTACAAATTTTATATTAAAATAAATATCCTATTACAGTATTTAAAATGTTGCCTGCCCAGAATATTCTCCATGAGATATTCAAAAGATAGTTTGTGGGATTCGAAAGAATTCAAAAATGAAAAAACTGTCACTGCTTCATCTAACTATATACATAATAATGAGAAGAATCCTAACCTATATAAATTAGTTAAAATTGAAGATGATAAAAAAGTGATGATAGCTCTATGCAATAACACTTGTGATTATAAATGTCTTGAAGATGCCGAAAAATCTCATCCCTATCTTTTTAAGGTAAATTTGTATGATTTTCTATTTAAAAAGTTTTTATTAAATTTAATTTATTTTAAAAAAGAAATGCAATATAAATGTAACAAAGAATATTGAACATAATAAAATTCGCCGGGTTCTTTTCAATTTCTATAAAGATTATATCAAGATGAATTGTATCAGAAATATGACAGATGAACAACTAAATAAACTTGACAACTGTTTTCAAAATCAGCCTGCTATTTCTGAATCAATGAATAAAAAGGTAAAAATTTGATGAAATATTTTAATTATTTAAAACAATATTAGCTCGAAATGTGCCTCAAAAAACCTGGTCCATTTTCAAAAAGACAAATATATTTTGATGCGTTATGTAATTCAAACATCCGTTGTCTGGTAGAACATGATTTAAAATATGTCATTATTAAAGAAATCACCTTACAAACTTTGAAAAACAAAGTTAAAGATATAACAGTAATTTATATTTAATTATATTTTTTTAAATTACATTCTGAAATATTTATAGGAATGTTATAGAGTATTTCCTCGATTGTGTTTTGTAAATGTAAGCTATGAAGATTGCATTCCACAGATTCCACATATAAAACGAGAGCAAAAAAATTCCCTTGAATGTTCGCAAATATATAACGTAAAACAAATTAACGAATTTAAACCGTGTTTTTTAAATGACAATGTTTTAAGAATTGTAAGGAAATCATATCATAAATTTTTACTTAAAATTAATTTTTTAATACAGTATCTTAAGTGTTGTCTTCCCCAATATTATGAAGCTTTGGGATTTGATTCTGCCATGACTCCTGACCAACGTGAAATGTATGCTTCTATGTATTTTGTAGTAGGACAAGATGATGTTTTTGTGGACTGGGATGACGGTCTATTGAGAATGTTGATGGTAGCTCATTGCAATAATAACGATTGCGATTATAATTGCCTTGAAAATACCCTTGAAAATTATCACAATTTTCCTTTATCTCGCAATCCAAAATTTTCAATAGGGGTAAAATTATTAGAATTTTTATTTTAAAATATAAATTTTAATTTCTATTTAAAAAAGAATTGCTATAATAATATAAAAAAGGATATTGAAAATAATAAATTGCGCGTGGTTCTTCTCAATTTCTATAAAGATTCTATCAAGATAAATTGTATTAGAAATATGAATGATAAACAAATAGATAGATTTGTAAACTGTTTTCAAAATCAGCTTGCTATTCCTGAAACAACGAATAATAAAAAGGTAAAAATTTGATGAAATATTTTAATTATTTAAAACAATATTAGCTCGAAATGTGCCTCGAAAAACCTGGTCCCTTTTCAAAAAGACAAATATATTTTGATGCATTATGTAATTCAGATATCCGTTGTCTGGTAGAACATGATTTACAATATGTCAAAATTAAAGGAATCACCTTACAAACTTTGAAAAACAAAGTTAAAGATATATCAGTAATTTATATTTAATAATTAATTTATATTTATTGGAATTATATTGGAATCATAGGATTGTTATAAAGCCTTTCCTCGATTATGTCATGATACTAAATTTATATGGAGATTACACGAGCTTGAAGATGGATGTTTACAAACACTTCCCCATATAAAACCCCAACCTATAGAAAATAAACTAATTTGTGATCCAAATTATGACAGAGTGCAAACGTTTGAAATGGATACTTGCTTCAAAAAAGGTTTTAATGAAGATTCTCACAATAATGTAAATAACCTTTTAATAAAATTAGTAAAATTTAATAAAAAATATTTAATAAAATGTAAAATTAACTTTATTATTCTTTAATACAGATATTAAGTTGTTGTCACTACGATATATTGTCCGCTCCAGAATACCAAGATGCAAAACCTTCATTTGAGGATTATATGAAAAGCAATCACATTAAAAAACTTCCCTCACTTTTAGAATTAAACAAGGTTTGAAGCCAAAGCCATAATCACTACATTTACAGTAATTTTTAATAAGATGCTCAGATTGGTTTTAAAATATTCTAAATTTATTTCTCAAAATAAAGGTTGATAAGTATATGGGTCTATTAATATAAAGGGGATTATAAAAAGAATTAATAAGTGTACGCGCGGATTAGTGTAAGCACCGATAGTGTACGCGCGGACTGGTGTATGCGCGGATTAGTGTACGCGCGGACTGGTGTACGCGTGGAATAGTGTACGCGCGTACTGGTGTACGTGATGAACTTCCCTATCCCCTTCATTTATATCTGGAGAATGACCATTAACCTCCCTGTTACCTCTATTACTAACATAAGCTATTTGTTAATTGTTAACATTCAAAAAATTATTCTCCTTTGCTAACAAAAGGTCTCTTTGTCCACTCCATTATTAAAATAAGGAAATGTTACCCGTTTATATTCAAAGAAATATTTTCCCGTTACTAGCAAAGGCCTCCCTGTCCCCTCCGTATCTAATAAAAAGGATGGTTCTCTAGAGAACCATCAACCTCCCTGTCCCCTCCATTACTAGCATAAGCCAATATGTTACACGTTATTATTCAAAGAAATATCTCCCGTTACTAGCAAAAAGCCTCCCTTTCCCTCCCGTTACTAATAAAGAGAATGGTCTCTAGAGAGCCATCAACCTCCCTGTCCCCTTCATTACTAGCATTACTAGTTGGTGGGTTGGTGGGTGGGTGTAAAACGAAACTATATACTACACCTACTGCGTAAATGTAGTGAAAAAGGTATTTGTTAATAAACAAGGTTTGAAGGCAAAGCTAATAGTCACTACATTTATGGGTTAAACTAATAATTTTATTAAGTGTTTAAAAGGAAAAAATGTTTTTAAAAAATCAATAATTCAAATAAAGGCTCTACCTGGATAACAATGACTAGAGATACTATATTCACCCTACCACAACTAACAACGCCTTATGGACAGGAAGTGGTGGTCCTTCCGCAGCAAAATGTTATTGTCCGTTACTAGCAAAAGGTCTTCTGGTTCCCTTACGTTACTAATAAAAAGAATGGTTTCTAAAGAGCCACAAACCTCCCTGTCCTTCCATTACTAGCAAAGAATCTAAATTAGCCTTTAATATTCAAAGAAATATTCTCCCGTTATTAGCAAAGAACCTCCCTTTCCTCTCCATTACTAATAAAAAGAATGGTCTCTAGAGAGACACAAACCTCTCTGTTCTCTCCATTACTAGCAAAGAGAGTCTAAATTAGCCGTTAAAATTCAAAGAAATATTCTCCCGTTACTAGCAAAAAGCCTCCGTTAATATTCTAGGATAATAAATTTACCCGTTAATCTCCACAAAGAAGTATTGTTATCCGTTGCAAGTAAAAAGCGGGGGTGGGTGGGCGGGTGTGTGAAAAACAAATACATATACTACTTATTATTTCATAAATGTAGTGAAAAATCATGGGAACTTAAAAATTATTCTTATTGTTTAGTGGCCTCATATTTCTCGAATTAACGATATATTGATGAAAGCATGGTGTAATAACACATGTGAATTTGATTGTATTGAAAGATTCCAATTTGTCAATTCTGAAGATTGGGTAAAATAAATTGTTTTTAATTAACTATTTAATACTATAGTATATACATGTATATATATATTAAACAGGATTGTAATGGAATCACGAAAAAGGCTATTAAAAATATCAGATTACTTAGAGCTCTTTATGAATTCTATAAAGATTCAAGCGAAATCCTTTGCCATATGAAATTGAACTCTGATACACTGAATAAGGTTAAAGATTGTTTTAATAATGAACTTAATACTACATCAATTATTACTAAAAAGGTAAATATTTTGAAAATTATATGAAAATAATATTTATTTTAGCTTGATAAATGTGTTTATCAATACCGAATCGAACCATACATTCCATTCACACTAATGCAAAAATATATTTATCCGTTTTGCAAAAAATATTTGTTTTTTACTAAGAGATGTCTGGTCGAAGAAGATCTACAATTTATTGTTTCAAAAAATATCAATTTGACAACTTTACAAGATAAATTTATAAAAATCTTAGTAATATTTTATTTTAATTTTCATGAGGGATGGCGAAAGGAGGGTATTCCCATTTACTCATTGGAGAAAAATTTGTAAAATAATCTTTTTGATAAATTATCTTTAGCTTCTATAGACAAGCATTAGATCTATTAAAGTTTTTATTCCAGGGTTTTGATCAATTTAACTCACCTTCAGTTCCTTTGGCCATCCCTTGATTTTCATTCAGTTATTCAATTTATTTGTTTTGATGTTTCCTTAGGACTGTTATGGAGAATTACAACCATTGAGGTCTCCAAATAAAAAGCCAGAAATAAGGTTTATAGAGTTAGTCAATGGGGTTGTCATTGGTATTCCTAAAACTAATGCAAAGGACAAAGCTATTAACGAAAATGGAGAATAATTTAAAACGAAAATAAAATATTTATATAATAAATAAAATTTATATTAAATACAAAAAAAATGTTTGAAACAATATGTGTATGTTTTAAATTTCCGGTTTTGAACTAAATTTTTAAAGGTTTGATAAAAATTCAACAAATTTGTCTTGTTCAATATAATTTTATACAAAAATATAAAGATTTATGGTCAATTATTAAGGCAATTAATTAATATTTGTTATTTTCAATCAATAATATGAAAGAATCAAAATTAAATAAATAATTATTGAATTGAAAGTTGTATAGATATTGTGGTGTTCTCCAGGCAAAAATCAATTCAAAATGATTTTCCGGTTGAGATCGAGAATTGACTCGAGCCTCGAACGAGTCTTTAAATTATTGATTTGAATAAATAAATAATTATATTTATAAGAGTTATTCGAATTTTATTCAACCATTTTTATATCCTTAGTTATCAACACAATTAGAAATGTATGTAGAAAATGTCTCGGTTTAAGCAAGAGTATCAATTACTTGATCATTTAATTCAAAATAGGTTTGCAAACTTAATTGATAGGGACTGTCATATGAAAAGGGATCAAATGGTTGGCAGTCAGAATATATGTTAAAAACATCAACACTATTGTTAACAATACGATCTCTGAGTGATTCCATATAACACTTTTCAGAGCTTTGATTATTAAAATCACAGCTCAAGTCCTGCACTCCTTTTGTACTACAATTACAACAATTGT
>JAQIXI010001086.1:0-15911 GCA_034700165.1 Galumnidae sp. Gr-Ori-00277 | reverse complement strand
ATCTTAAGTAATTGAAAATATCTTTTTAAGCGGTATTTCTATTGGAGGATAAGAAGTGTTGAAAATTTAGGTTAATTTAGTCTTCGATTTTTCATTAAATAAATGCAAAAAATGACAAAATTTATGCAAATTTCATACAAATACTAATAATCAGTTTAATGGCAAAACTACAGGAGAGGAAAGAATTAGCAAATGACCCAGAATCAATTTTAAAACGAAGATTTAAAATGTTATTGAACTTAACTATCGTTTGTTTTCTGCTATTTTTCAAGATTTCAAATACGATAAGAAAAAACGATAACAAAATAGTTTAAACAATCGATCAAATAATCAAATGATCATAACTTTAGAAAAAGAAGAATAAATATTCATAAATATATTGGTTTGAAATCTTCATTCAAATAGTGGCCAAAAAATGGGCGAATTTCACTAAACTTAAGTTATTTAAACTTTTAGAATTTATCGTCGATTTAATTTGTGGTCAAAACCTGAGTTCCATTTGTATTATAATCACTAAATTTAGTTTAGGATTTGAATAAAGGATGAGATCTGATGTCATTAATTAAATGTCAGAAGAAATTTCTTGGATTCAAAACAAATGGCATTTACTTCAGTTATGAGAAGGAGAGGACTTATTTTACAAAAGTTAAGGAATTGAAGGATAATCTAATTATCGAAAAATCTTGACTTTTGTTTTGGTAGAAATCAGACTTAAGACAAGTATTTGTTAGTCTTATTCTAAAACGAGTTTATCTTTGAATCGAAACAATTAATATTAATTGAATTCTTTGGGCTCTAATTCTGAAGAACAGCATAAAAATTGTTTACTTATTCGTCAAATCATTGATCAGCACTTCTACTAATGCGATGATAAATACTTTGAGATAAAAAATAATTGAAGTCATGATCAGTGTTTGGATCGGATCAACACAAGAGAAGCTACAATTGTATTCTGTGTCTGACTTTTGGATGCAATAGTAGTGGTGTTCGTAACCCATCAAATGCTGGCAATACTTTTCGATTCATTTCCTGCACAGCATTGGAGTAGAAAAAGAAAAGTATAAGAAATAAATATAAGAAAAACAGCTACGAATTCTTGTGCCGGAAAACAAACCAAGAATAATATATCAATAAATTGTAGGCTTTCCATTTTCACGTCTTATGCGTCAAACCCTCTCTTATTTTTCAAGATAAGACTTTTCTGAGTAATTTTTAGATGTTTTTTGAATTTTTCTTTGACTCTTCTTATGTCTAATAAGGCGAACACAACGTCACAAACAATCCTTTTTGAGCGGCACTTCATATTAAGGGCTTACAATTGGATGCTATCCTTTAAACAACCGATGAGTTCATAGAATATATTCAAATAGAATTATTAAATCAGAAAAATATATAATCCGAATCGTTTTTGACAAATGAAATGCCGAAAGAAAATTAATTATTCTGTCAACAAATTCGCGATTATTTTTCAACTCTTCGTTGAAAATCATATTATTTTTGTTGAATTATTTCAATTTGTTTTCAATTCTTTTGTTCTCTAAATTCATTTGTTTTTTTGCAAATTTCAATCAATTGTCTCAAAGAAGACAAAAATCAAATACAAACCAAAACTAAAACAAATTTTAGGATAATATTTATTTTATTTAATTGAAAGAAAAGAACAGAATAAAAATACAATTCATAGGGGAGAAGACAGGGAAATATATATACAGATATATTGCCGAAGGGCTTGACTTCAAATATGTAAGAACTTTAATACTGAGAGGACAGTATGTTATGTGTTCTGTATATTAAACTGAAAATTCTCTTCGAAAATATACTCAATACTAATCCAAATGCGAGAAGAGATCGAAAGAAATGACTAGAATTGAAGCCAATGACAGCTGTTATGTATTTCTCTACTTTTTGAGAACTTCCCCTAAAGTCAGACTAAGTTTAGGTCAAATGGTGTCCCTCTAACGGTCTCTCTCTCTCTCTCTCTCTCTCTCTCTCTCTCTCTCTCTCTCTCTCTCTCTCTCTCTCCGCTCTCAGATCTGTCATTTGAATCATGAAATTATTGTTGTTTTGGGAAAGTGCTGACAAACGGGCAGACATCCAATGGATGGCATTTATTATAAGTTTAGTGACTAACTTTCAAAAAAGGTTAACGAACTGTTTGGTGATATCGACGTCGAGATGAGTGCACTAAATGGTAATATAAGTCAATTCATCGTCAAATGAACACATTTTTCGCGTTACGATAAATGAGATTTTGTCTAATAATGAACACAAAAACCAAAAGAGTCTCTCATTTGCGAATTGAGTAACACTTTTGGGTTTTCAGACAAAATCCGATCGATTTTCAGTTCAATGAATGAAACGAAAAGAAAATTTATTTATTGTATAATCGATTGTAAGTTATGTTTGATATAATTTCTTGTTTTAACTTTATTTACATAAATTTATGCATTAATTCAGAAAATATGATTAATTAAGTTTTGTATAAGACTTCAACTTTTTGTTAATTAGTTAAGTCTTAAATCACTCTTAAGTATGAGATCACAAAATTAAACAAAACTATATTTCAATAAATGAATAAAAACAGAAAATATTATTTTAACTAAAAGTATATAATATTTTGTTTTATAATTAATTTTATAAAAATATAAAGTGATTCAATCAAAAGACTATTTCGACACGATTTTAGGTTTCGCTAATAATTTGATTAATATTTGTATAAAATTTCAAATTAAATATTCAAAAATTCAAATAATTTATGGAACTGTAAGAAGAGTTGACTCCAAAGTACTCAAATAATAGTCAATTAATCAAAATTTAATTCAAAGAGTAAACACAGAATTTGTTTTATTGAAGCGAAAATGTTTTGAGTTATTATTTTTGACAATTAAGTTGAAAAATAGAGCTTTTGTTTAACGAAATGACTGCAAAAATTTTAATTAATTCACTTATGAAAAGAAGAGCCAAAAAAATGGATTTAAAACATTTGTTTTGTGACATCAAAATTAAAGGCCTTTTGAAAACATTTTATCTAAAAATTGATAAAAACAACCGAATGATTGAAAACAAATCCAATTCAAAAGGAAATAAAATATTAAGAGAAAACATAAGAGAAAATGTATTGCAATTTATGAGAAATATATATAAATTTGTTGACTGATCTGAAAAGACTCTTAAGAATAATCATTGAAGACTTTCTCCGAAAATAGAGAAATGAAAGTCAAAGAGGAATGCATTCAATTCTCTATTGATTTTTATAACTATTATTACATAGAGTTTAGAAAAACTGTTCGCTTATTATATACTGAATGAGTGAACCCAATAACGATTACATAACAATTGGATCGAAGAGAATAAGAAGAAAATCTTTTAAGGGTTGACTCTTTGAAAAAGTCTTAACAAATGGAGCGCTAAAACGATAGCACAGGAACTCGAAATATTATTCAACGAACGGTTGTGTCGTTAGAGTCAGTCCAATATTGTAAGCAATCCATCGGACTCTAAGTTAACCTCTATTTCGTTCTCAACTAACAGAAAAGGGTCTGTTAGTAATGGCTTCAGTAGATTCACGGAATCAATTGGTTCAGTGGACAGACATTTCACATGACAACAAGACAGCAGTGTTTGCATGTGTGCCAACCAATCCTTTTCCAATCTTTTGTCTCTCAGTTTAATTCCTTAAACTTCGATATGAAAACAATCGACGGAATGCTATGAAAGAGAATCACTCTTTAATTCAGTGTTTAGTTTTTCCATTCGACACATATTCTGTGCTCAGCATTTGACTAATGATTAAAAACAAAGCGATACGACTTGAGTCACACAATTCTCGGCTTTTATTCCATTTCAATCTTCTTCAGTGTCTGAAACACTCTCTTGAATCACACCATTCATATAAAGAGTGAGCCCTAAGCTATTTGAAGAGTAGCTACTGGTGTCATGACTCACACTCACATCCATTCCTAGAGTTGGCTTTAAATCTAAATTAACTCAATATATGAAAGAATATGCTTTTGAGCCATAAATTGATTTGAAAAAAATGTGAAATCGTTTTCTTTGAGTCACATAAAGTTTTAAATCTTTTTTTGGGTTAAATTTATGAATTTCTTCGAAATTCGTAGGAAAAAAATAATTAAATTTTAGCAAAAAAAAAGACTTAAATTAGACTTTTGTTAAAAATAAAGAATATTCTTGTATTTAGAAAACCACAAATTATTTCTTTAACAACATTTTAGTTTTTAATTCAAGTCTATTGAGATGTGGGACGAGATTTGAAGTCATAATTCAGTTAAAGTCTACTAATGTTTGTCGCCTTTCTTTGAATGCATTTCGATTCCATTTTGAAATAAAATGTTTTTGTGATTCAATTTAAGAGTAGTTTTGGGACAAAAGAGCAAAACTCAATGTTTTTCGAAATTCTTGGTTTTGATTCCCTAATGTTTTCTACAAAATATTCTTTTTGTGATAACAATTCGATGGCAGTGTTTAAACTTGCAAGTCTTAAGACAAAAAACTTCAAATCAATCAAATAAATTAGGGCTGAAAAAGGCGTCGACCCTTACCGTGTGTTTAACAGACATATGATTTATTAGGATTATAGATATAATACATCGTCAGAGAAGTGAATATTTTTGAACTCAAGAATAAGAAGAGGAACAGAGAATTCAGTTTTGATTAAAGCAGTAAAAAATTGTTGAGTAATTGGTTTTATGCATGAAATGAGAAGTAAATGTAAAGTAAGGCTCAAATAAAACAAATTTCTAACAAATATTTTTTGGCAAAAATTTGTTTTATATTCGCTTTTGGAATACATATAAAAATAAGAGAAAAAGTGAATGTTTTGCAAAATTTTAATATAATTTATGTATTCTTGAGGCCAATAAAGAACTGACAGCTGTGAGACGTGCGAAACACTGACTTCACTTCATTTGGTGAACCGTTAGCCTGAAATTTGTGGCCCAAATGACAGAACTGATACCAACATTGGGAGCAATGATGCGAAACACTGATGTTTGAGACTCCAAAAGCACTGAATTTCTTTAGTTATCAACACCTGACCAGAGAATTCAGAGGATTATATGCTATGAAAGGAACTCTACCTAAATGTCAAATACATTTGCAAACCATTCCAGTATTGAAAACACTATTTTGTAAGAAATGTCTTTCGTTTGAAAAATTTATTTTTTATGTCTATTTTAATGATCTCTAACTCAACAAAAAAAATGTATTCACTATTAGAAGAAATACTTTGACTTTTAATACAATTTTTTATATAAAATGATTATATGGAGAAAAGAGCTCATCATTGCTCTGATAGCAAACGCCATCGCATTTATGAATGAATAAAATAAATGTATAGACGTTTTTGCAGACAAGTCATACCAAAGGAAAGACTTTCTGATATTCTCTGATATAAAAATGAGAAATTTTATTTTGCATGAAAATTTCAAACGATTATTCTACCAGGAGCAAAAAATGTTATTACGTTTTGCTCTTAAGAAAAAAATTACATTATTCATAATAGGAAGGCATAGAAATTACTCCTCCGGAGAAATAGTGTTACGAAAGGCTTTCAGTTTTACAAATATTTATAATTCTCTTATGAATCGAAAGCCTTTAAGCGTTTTTATGTAAAGCAATTAAAATGAATTCTCATTCCGACAGAGAAAAAGACTTAGAAAAGAAGTTAACGTAAAAATTTAGTTAAACTTTAAGAATATTCTTTGTATTTAAATACACGCCTCAAATAAAGACAAAAAACACTCAAAATATGTTTTGCGAATCCGAGCACTTAATGTGATTTTGAGAAATGTTTTCTCAAATTTTGTAAATTTTGTAAATTCTTCACAAATTCTTTTGTTTTATTTTTTCTTTTGTTTTTTTTTCGTTAAATTTTTGCCAAAATTAATAAATATAGACTTTTGATCCTTTGGGGCGAATGTCTTCAGAAGTAATAAATGGATATTAGACAACAATTTTAGACAATTGTACTCTTTGTAGACGAGACGTATTTCTATTTTCTTTGCGAAAATTTTTTAACTTTTTGTGTCTAAACTGGAAAATGTCATTAATCTTGAAAATTGAATCGAAAGCCCAAAATCAAAGTTAAAGAAAGTCTAAGACTAAATGGAAAACATTTGTCACTCATTCGACTATTAATAGCAAATGTCTTAAACATTTGATGACTGGTAATACTCCAGGCACTCTTCAAAGGTTGAGATCTAAAAACCGAGTAATTATCAGAAGTTATTTTGTGAGAATATATCGATATTTTGGAGAATTTAAATATTGACAAAAACCATAAATATGTTGAGAATGTACTTAAGCTGAGATTCAAAAGAGGTCTATAAAAGCCTGAAAGACATTAATCAGAAATTACTTATTTATTCAGCAGTTTTTCAGATCATTGGTAAAGACATTGATTTTGTTTTGCTGTTAAGACCTGAGCCGATAGTTATTACGGGTCATAATGACTATCATTATCGAGATTATGCCTATGAGAGCAGTTATTCCATAATACTTACCAAATAGTTCTTATATGTTTTTTTGCTAGATTTTGAATAGGAGTAAATTCATTGAAAGGTATGTTTAGTTTTCTTAATTCCATTTTAAAAAATTTTGCGAATATTTTTTTTTATTAGTTCACAATTTTTTCCATAATTTCCTTGAATTCATATTTTTTTGAAATATTTTTTTCCAAAGATTGTAATATGTGTTCACTCATTTGAAATATTCTCTGAATTGCTATCTATTTTGAAACGAAAGTATTGGCAAAATTTTTCTTCTTTTAAGGCACAGAATATTATTCAAAAAAATATATTTTTTCATTTTTATTATATCATAAAATAGCGTTTCATTTCTTGAAAAGAATTTCATGGATACAATTGGGTGAAAAGCTGTGCTATTTTCACAAATTTTTTCTCGTATTCAGAATTGATTTGAAGAATCATTATATGGATGTGCTATTTGTGCTGTTTGTCACCTTTTATTAGCGATCAAATCAATGAAAGGATAAAATTTCAATCAAAAGCAAAAAATGGAAAAAAATCATAAAATATGAAAAGTTTGAGCTCTAATGCATTAGAAATTCGAAGCAATATCTCGAGGATTGCGTTACATTTTTGATGTCTGTCTGTCCAGAAATGTTCTCAGGTTTGCCATAACTGTCACAACACCGGTAGATATTACCGGATTGTAATGCATTTAATGGTTGTTTCTATAATAATCGGTTAAAATATTTACTCTTATACCAACTTAATGTTGGGTAACATTAGTGTCTGATCAGAGGATAATACGATTATAGTTACCATTATTTTTATAAAGACTCAATTCATGGAATATATGGGAATTCATTATACTTTAATAGAAAATCTATTTTAAGAAATGTTAATATATTTGTCTATAATTTGTTTTTTTTCATAAATAAATAATAGAATTCACTCATATCTTAGCGATCGGTTGAATCGATTAAATTATTTAAGTGATAGAAATGGAAATCTTTTATTCAAATAAAATTCATGTCATTATTCGTTGTTTTCAATCGAGGAATTTCTGTCAAAAACTAAGTGGAAACAAACACTTCGTTAAACATGAGCTGAATTTTAAAATTTTGAAGAATACATTTGAAATTCAAAAAGAAAAAATGAGCGAAACCAGTGATTTGATTTCAAAAATAGATTTTAAATTATGTAAAATAGAAATATATATATATTTAAAAGTATTGCATCAAATTGTGAGCAAATATTAAAATTGACTTCAATGCAAATAAAAGTTGTTAGATTAAGTGCATTTCCCAAAAATTGGCGAATATTTTGTATGCAATTTGTATGATGAGAGCAAAAATTCAATGAATTAAATAACAGATGGGTTACACCAATTTTCTTCAACAGAATTAGAGCTGTTTTGCATCATGCATATTTTTGCAAAGAGTTTTGCAGTAATGAATTCATTTAGTGAACAAAGAGTTTCTCAGCCAATAGGCTCTTGTTTTATGTAATTGAGGCTAAATTATCGGATCTCTTAAGTGGTGGACTCATACAAACTATAATATGATATAAAACAAGAGAATATTCAACGAAAACATAATTGCATTTCGGCTGCAAATAGTCTTTATTTGAGCACAACTTTCATCTAAATATTGTATAGAATATTCTGTGCGTCACTGTTGGAAGCGATTTATTTTTCCAACACATTTGGCTATCTATGTGAACAGCTCTGGTCATCACTCAGCTATTCCTCTGGCGGTGGTATTATTCAAGTGTAAACAGTTAGCCAACAGAGCAAACAAACAAAAGTTTGATGTAATACTGAAAAACAGGTGCATTAATAATGAAATTTGCATTTGTTTGTCAGCTCTATTCCAAACCTACTGTTCATTTTGAGCACAGCTTCTTCGCCATCCCTTTGTCAACGGTTATAAACATTTGATGTGTTTGAACTTTGGTTTAGTTCACTATTCTTTGTTGAGAGAAATCCTATTTATTATAAATTAGATGAAATTTATCGCCAATTCAACAAAACAGGCGTTTTGTGACTAATTTTTACGACAAAATGTCATTTTCACAGCCATTACGTCTTAGCTATTTATTAGATGATATGTCGGCTCAAGAAATGTACTTTTTTGTGTTTACATTCAGGTCTTTTATGTATATAACAGAATATGTGTTCCGAATATTATTTTATAATCTATTCTACAAATAAAATGTCATATTCTGTTCATTTCTAAGAATTTTGTTCCTCAAATAGTATACAATCCTATGCAAAGCCTTGAATCTAATACCGGTTCTCTCTCTCTCTCTCTCTCTCTCTCTCTCCAGAGTTTCTTATATATGTTGTGTTGTTATATTCATTGGAGTGTTAATTCAATTTAGAAGTTATATTTCATAACTTCTTATATGATTGAAAAGTGAAGTCATTCCTTTTGAAACGTCTCATGAATACTGAACTAATAGTCGACAATACAATGGATTGAATCCGAAGTAAAATATTGTTTGAAAAATAAATATTTTATACAAATATTGCAATAAATATGAAATTCAAATGCTTTTCATCGCAACTGAAATATAAATTGTAATAAAAATAATCGAAATATGGATTTGAATTTAAAAATATATTCAATTGTTGGGACACATCCATGGAAATGGTCGGACCGGACGTCGGGGACTCTGATAAGAGTCAATACAGCTATTGCTGACTATTGCCACGCCATTAGTTGCGGACAATATACTTTCCCTACCACTGAATATTATGGTAATTTCCACGAATAACATGACTTTGAACTAAAGGGCCGCTCAACTAATGGTTGTTTTTGCAGTACTTTTGGAGTTTTTCCAAGAATTCACATAAAAATTCCAAAATTTATTGAATGGCTATTCCTTAAATTGAATGACTTCTTTCAAAATAAACTATTAATAATTGAGTTGAGTTGAGTTGTGTTGAGTTCAACAACAATTATAATATAAATGAAACTACAGAACCATAAACACAATGAATAGCACTTCACATCAAAATAGAGTTCACTCAAAGCTCTGAATTAAATAATAAATTAAAATATAGATTACATTTTGAACACAAAATGTATTACAACTCAAAAGTAGGAAAAAATTAAGATTTAAATTAAAACTTAAATATTATGTTTTAAAACAGAGGGAGTCTTCGGAAACAAATTTAAATGTCAGACAACGCAACGAATGGCTTAAATTCGCCCACAATTTATCGTTAAAACAAATTGTAATAAAAATTGTAATTTTCTATTAGTTATGACTTGAATACCAAAACTAATAATTGACTCTTCAATAGGAAGTGAAGAAAAATGTTTATTCAGTTATTCCTTAAATAAAACTCTTTGAATGATGAAAATTATATTGATCATTTTTTTCCTTACTAATAAAATTCCATATTTGGAGGAAAGAGTCATAATTTTATTAAACCTATAATTAATTTTTTTTAATATATCAAAGAAAAAAAAATATAAACTTAAATGAGAATTATATGAAAATCATCTGCCTCATTTTTTTGCATTAACTAATTAATAACGATTTTTGAAAAGATTTTTTTCTTTTCGGTAATAAATGATTTCATTTAAAAGCTTTTTCTTTAATCGCCTGAAATCAGATAAAATATTAGACCGAAAAGACGAGGAAATTCTCAAAGAAATTAAAAGCTTTTTGGAGTCAATTAATGAGAATTTTATAGAAATTTATTTTATAAAATCAAACAAAAGAAACGAAATGAGATTTTTAGAACAATTTATTTATGAAAGTCTCCCATATATTCCAGTCTATAGATTGATTGCAAGAGCATCTGCTCCAGCCTTCCAGGTGTGCACCGTTTACTTCCATTAGATATGTGTCTTCACAAATCCACTCATAGTGTCTATGTTTTGGAGTACGCCTTAAGGCCATAAGTGGTGTATTTGAGGCCAGAAATACGGATAAACTATAATTATTATTGAATTACTTCGACTATTCTTTAGAAAAAGTAAAGTCTTTAAAGGACTGTATCTTTTTGTGAGTAATTCCTCTCTTCTGAGTCGAAATTTTAAATTGTTTGAAGAGCTATAGAACGGCTGTGCGACAGACCATTCGCCAAATGGCAGGTGTGGTCCAATGTTTGAACTTTTGATAAATTATATTTCAAGAATAGTCGATATAATCTCCAAAAGACTCTCTTTAAAGGGCTCTCAAAGACATCCAATCGACTGAACAAAGATATCAATACAGGCTTTCAATAAGTGTTTGAACCAAAAACTAATGAATTAGTGATGAGTTTCTCAACAAATTTTTTGATAATTTAATTCTTAGAAGACTTTGTTTTCATATATTTTTAATTAATTTTTTATAAAAGAAGTTATTTTAGTTTTCAATGTCTTAATATTCAATAGATTTTCTAAAAATGGTTTTTAGAGAACGAGTTTTGTCGGAGGAGTTGTTGTTTAGGGCTTTATTTGTCTTTTAGTTAACGAATTGTTGTTATTTCCAAAGGATTTTATAATTTAAAACTATTTTTAATCAAATTTAAAATAAAACAAAAATTTAAAGATTAGTATTAAAAGGCCAACCTAGATACTTTAATCTAGGTTTTAATTAATTTAGTTCTATAATTGAAAGTAAAGCTTAGGTTTTGAATTATAATTTTGATTAAAATATGAGATCACTGTCTAATGATTTGAATCTTGCAATAAATAAGTCTATGAATATTCTATACATAATTAAACTCTCGATTTTCAGATTAACAAACTTTTAATGAAATCATATAAATTGAAGTTAACTTTAATAGTTATAATAGATTTTGGGTTAGAAAATGAGCAAAAAAGTTCATTGAGCCCTTATGTCTAAATGGCACTCATTTTGTAAACAAACCTTTGAAAAGGTGTCTGAAATAACAAAAATTTGCTCAAATGAAGGCTCAGATAAAATTATGATTAAATATTTAATGACTTAAATAAATAAGTTTTATATTAAGACTAAGTGTTAATGACTTGAGTCTAACCAATCAATAAATTTATGTCTGAAAACAAAAAATAATAATTTCGCTTTTCTTTCGTACAATTATTGAACTGAACTTCGGCTGAAAATTAATGGAAAATATTGAACACAAATAATATGTTTTCATACTTTGCTTTATGACAACCAACGAAAACATATGAAGCGAACAGAGAAAAAGGTAATAAAAATCAAAAATAATGGATACCATAACTCAATAATAAATGGCAGACAAAAGCAAATCCATAGGAGAGTAGAAAAAAGTGTCAAAAATTTCTATATTCTGACGAAAGTCTCAAAAGAAACTCAATATTGAATTCAAATATAAAAACCTTATGATAGGAATGAAAATCAATACAAATTAAATTCAATGGCCTTTTGAGAGACAAATTTCAATCAATTCTACAGAAAGAGTCGACTAAGAAGTGACAAAATTAATTAAATGTCGACATTTTCTATTCACTGAATATTTTTCATTCACTCTCTTTATAGTAACTGATAATTGAATTGAGATTAGCATTTAAATTAATTTTTCATCATGTACAAATTACCTAGTTCAATGTTATCTTCAAATGTATAGCCAAATATAATTATGGTAATTGTTATTACAATTAAAATTCTATTGATTTTAAATAAAATGTATTTTGAATACAAAATGTTCTGACATTTAAATATCGATTTTTATTTTGACTTCAATTTAGGAAAAAATTTGTTTCAAACTCTCGTTTTTTTTGAGTTCGCAATCAATGAATAGATTTTTATTTTAACCGATCGTTAGATAAGATAACGTCAATTAAAGTCAACAAATATTTGTCTTAAAATACAAGTTATCCATTGAAGTGAGTCTTTGACCAAAAAATTCAAGTCTAGTAACAGATGGTATTTAATAATTGATTGAATCTAATAAACACCATAGCAAAAGTGCCTAGGATAAATAGGTCCTTATGGGATTAAATGTTTCATATTCGGAGCGTAAAAATGAAAATTAGAGCAACTCTTCAATTCTCTTCCATTTTTTATTTCAATTAAAGATAAGATTTATGTCTATATTTTCAGTTGATTTTAGGAGACATTGAGAGCAACAGTTTTTATATAATCTATTCATTTATTAAATAGTTTTTCGCTTCAATTCATTTATTCATTGAATAGATTATATAATTTTACGAATTATAAGAATGAGGTTTAAAATGATTGAAAAGTGAAGACTAAGCGATGGAGTAATTAAATTATAAGCTCCAGAATATTCTGTTCAGACAAACTCTTTTCTTTACTATAAATCCATACTATATTCAGAAAATTTTGTTCGACATTATTATATCTATGAATAAATTGCATGAATATATTTATATAATAAAAAATCATATAATTTATCGATTTTAATGTATATATAGAGAGAAGAAAATCATTATAAATCATTAGTGTATTAAAACAGAGAATATTATGTTTTATAGCAAACGAAAAATCATTACTACTATTATTAAACTAATGACTGAATTTCAAGTAGTTTTCAAATTGAATTATCTTTTTTCTCATAAATGAGTGAAACATTTTTTCATTTTTATATAAACGATTAAATTATAGGAATTTCTTTTTGATTAAAAACTGAATATCGATTTTTTGTTGTTTTTTTGTTCAAATGTTGTGTTTCAAAACACCGGATATATGCAAGTTATAAATGAATAATACCTTATTAGTTGTGTTTGTGATTAAATTACAGAACTATTGTGTAATATATATAACGATATAATAGAATAATGGGTTTGTGTTTACCATTGCATACATTGATTTGGATAAAAATATTGAATAAATAAATCGCTAACAAATGTTTTACTGTTTAGCATATATACAACGCCTACAGTCGATACGGGAATCGTCTCTAAAGTAAACCTCATTCTTTTGACACAATCATCCGGAATATTATTCACTGAGTTCTAAGAAAAAATCCAAAATTTCCTACTTTACAATTGAATTCTATGTGAATTCCTTTACCCTAAACATTATGGCTGTGCTTCAGTACTGTATAACCCATTGAATAGGAAATAAAACGTTAGTTTCATTTCATTATTTTATTTGTTCTTTAGATAACTGTATTCCAGGAGTATATACTGAATATTCAAAAAATATTAGAATAATGTGAATCCTTTCAAGAAATGAAGTTTATTTGATGGATAAAAATACTTGACTTAACGAACTCCAGATGTCCGAAAAGTGACAAAAAATGCTTCAAAACGACAAACTTTTTGGGGAATAAATCAATAAATTGTATATAAGAGACAGTATTACAGTAAGAGAGAGAAAAAGTATTACAACAATCGATATAATGATAGAAAGACAAAATATAATCAATGAATTTCTATTTTTTACGTCAGATAACATTCCTCTTTCTATTATCTTTTCTAATATCTATTTCATAGACATAACAAATATTTGATAAATAAGTACTTTTGAAATAACTCTTCGAAGTCATTATAATAGGATTATGTAATGAAAAATCAAATATTTTTTCATAATTAATACACTTTTAAGGCCACTCTTTATATGTTTGACACCAATTTAGTGAAAAAATCTGGTATTGAATCAGTGATCAAATTAAACGAAGAGATGGACACTAAGCGGTTGACACAAATGTGAACTAACATTAGATTTCGGTTTGAATGAGCGCTTCGGTTAAGAAAACCTAAAATAGCGCTTCTCTTATGTCGGATATAGAGATAGCGATGCAATTAGAGTGCAGTAGACTGTGAAACGATTCTCACCAGAATAGGATCGGTGCTGAGGACAAACACTGGCGCTCATCTTAAATACATTTATATATTAAATATTAGTAATGATTTATCCTTTTTTTTCGTTATTCGCAAATATATACAGAATATCGATAGAAAAGAATCATATAATGAGCTTTTTGTTTGCATTGAACGGTAAAATACCTTACTCATTCTCAAAGAAGATTGCCTTTTGTCTCCTATTTTCGATTCGAGTTAACGAATATAAAGAGCTCTTTATTTCGAATATAATTAATAAATTAATGGTATTTAAAGCGAATAATTTTTCACTAAATTTTTAGACATTATTTTTATTATTTTTTAATTGAAAAAAATTAATTTCAGAAATGAATTATTTTAAGAGAAGGCAAACATTCCGCTCATATTTTTAGTTCAAAATTTTAAAATGTAGAAAAAATCTTAATCACTCTCTTGTGAACTGATAGTGAGTTTTAGTTGACTCAACCCAACGCTATTTCTGTATATTTTGCTGTCGAGTGAACCGAAAGAAAAATTTATGATTTTTTCGGATGAATTTTATGAATGAAAGCATAACAATACGAACGAGTCTTATCCAAACTGACAGTCAGAGCGAATATTCCCGAAAATATTAATAAGAGTTTTAGGCCAAGTCTTAGCGCTGACGATGAGCTGACACTCAGTTAGTTATAACTCGGGAAGAGTTTTCTTTTTAATATAATGAACAGAAAAATAGTACAGAATTTGGTTCGCAATTATCTAATAAATCAGTAGATAGTCTTCGGGTCTAAATAATTGATTGATTGTTTGGTTCGTAAGGAATCTGAAGTTTGGAATTCCTGCGAATAATTTGAGTTAATATTTAAATATTCAATAATTCCAGTCATAAAAGAGTAACAAAAAGAGAAAAATTATTTTTCGCAGTAATTAAACTGAAATTCTGCCAAAACTATAATGAAAAGCCTAACGAGTGATTGGATGGCTTTCCACGAGAAGACCGTTAACCCTATGAATAGTTGGATGTAATTCGAAAATAGGAATGAAATCATTGATACTTCTATGGCAACACTCGAACGAAATCAACACAAGAATTACTTATTCCGGTGCACACATAGACTCATATACCTCCAGGAATAGTGCAACGGCTGTACTGGACATGAATTGATAGGGTTTTTATAGTGAATTCCAATCATTATTATGAGAGTTACTAACGAAGAGATGGAATGGGTTTTCATTTCATTCATTCTTAAGAACAAAACAAGAGATAAATTACAACAAAAATAAAGTAACGGAATAAGAAAATGAAGAAAACTAAAGGAAACTTAAGGAAACACCTCAAAGGCAGTACTTTTTTGTGGACAAGAATTTAATTTAAATCTCTGAGCCATGAATTTGTTGTCAAAAGGAGAGGAGCACTGGTAATAAACCGGTGTTATTCTGTCTTTAACCATAAGAGTAAAATTTTTTCATCATTAGAGTAACGAAACTTAATTATACTCTAAAGGTTTGGTTCGACTCCTATTGCTTTAGTCTCACTCCAAATGATCGGAAAGATTAGGACTGAAACGATTGAATTACAACACAGAATGAAATACAAGTACACATTAGAACACAACACAAGACCTTTAATATCGAATTTAATACATTTGTCGAATTCTCTCTCTCTCTCTCTCTCTCTCTCTCTCTCTCT
>JAQIXI010001085.1:0-15913 GCA_034700165.1 Galumnidae sp. Gr-Ori-00277 | reverse complement strand
AATTCAAAAATGTATTTAAAATATTAATTTAACTAATTTTTCATTTGAAAGAAATGTTACGCCATTTGATATTACTCCTCGTTATAATGGTTTTAGTCCAAACCGTAGCGCCCATACATTGTTGGCAATGCAATTCTCATAACAAAAGCGAATGCACTTCACTCACTGCCGGACCTCAGGACACAAACAATTTACCTGAAAGTCTTCCCAAATATTACGTGGATTGCAATCAAAAAAATGACTCATTTTTTGGAAGATATCAATTTTGTCGAAAACAGGAAATCGAAGGACAAACTCGTATTATTAGAAGTTGTGGTTTTGAAGAATCGGAAAAACCATGTCATACAACAGCTAACCCTTCCGTCAAAAGCGATGGTTGTAATCATTCTTCGAGTCTATCCCTAAACCGATTCTTAATATTATTTTCTGTTTTCTCACTTTTTGTTTATTTTTGAAAAGAATTTTTTATTTTCAATATATTGTTAAATAAATTCAAATTAATATTTTTGTTTGTTTTGTGGTTCAAAAATTTCTGTTCCAAAAGAAATGCAAATTAATTTGAAATGTATTCTATTAAATACATTAAATAAAATAAATATTTGATACTAAAGACAATGACATCTATCCAATAGAGACTTCATAAATGTTTTAATAGAATTATCATAAAATTATAATTTTTTCAAAACAATTACCTTTAATTCAGAATAATTTTAACGAAATTTTGTGAGTTTTCCAATAGATTTATATATAACTTATGGTTACATAAAAGAAACCTAAAAATAATGTCTAAAAATCACTAAACAATTCATACAATAAATCCATTAACGGAAAAATCAAAAGAAAAACACAATTCTTTTAATCAATTATTTTCTAAGAAGTACTGCCTACCTAGGGGTACTCGCATATCAAAATGAGGTTAGTATCATTCGAAAGCTCATCATGTTTAGATTATAAATTTAAAATTTCAGCTGCTTATGACCAGGATATTTTTAATTATAGTTAATTTTAAATTGACAATTAGAGCTTTAAGAATTATCTAGAACTGAACCAATGATTCAATGATACAAACATTTCAGGATAAATATGAGTAAGATAAGATAAGGCTATATAAGTGTAAAACTTATTCATAAATTTGTTTAATAGTACATTGTTTAATAGTACAGTGTATTAACAAAATTGATTTTTTGAATACTTTTATATAATTTTCATGAATAAAATACTTTAAACTTTAATATTAAACTTTTGACTATTTTATACAATAATTGTAAACTTTTTACAAATCCATTCATAGTTCACAATATAATTCTTTAATCTTTCAATAATGAAAGCTTTAACTATCAGTTTTAAATTTATTATAATTAAAAATATCCTGGTCATAAGCAGCTGAAATTTTAAATTTATAATCTAAACATGATGAGCTTTCGAATGATACTAACCTCATTTTGATATGCGAGTACCCCTAGGTAGGCAGTACTTCTTAATAAAACCTTTTACATAAAATTATAAATTCTCCAATTTGATCAATTTGATCTAGGTGTAGTTTCAACTTTTTGTTAAACATTTTATTACATTTATATTAATAAAATAACTCATTAAATGAGAAATGGGTTGAAATCAATGCAATCATTGAATAAATATTTAGAATTTATTTAAAAATTTGTTGTTGAAAACAATGAGTAAAACATTGATGTTGAATGAGCATTATATGAGCATTATATGAGCATGATATGAGCATAGTATGAGCATGGTATTTTATGCTTAACGATTTGATTATAATAATTATTTTAATATCAATTCAAATGAAACTCAAATTATTTGAAAACTTTTGTAAAAAAACTTATTTCGTTAGAATTGATATATGAGTGGAGTTTTGTCGCCATCTATTGATTGGATATAATTTAATATTTAGAGTTGTGTTGAGTGTCCTTCAGTTGTGTTGAGTGAGAAGTGAACCAAAATCTAATCCAATATTCAATAATATTATCATTAAAAATATGGCCGCAAACGACAAAGTGATCGCAAACGACAAATCACTTAAAAATGATTTGTAAGTATTTGACAATCATTTGATCCAATTATTAAAATTAAGAGCAAATGATAAGAGGAGTGTTTTATAAAAAAAATAATTGATTTATTTATTTAGCGCCAAACAATGCCGTTCTCTCACAGAAAGGGATAAATTGCGTCAAATGGTATACGATTTGTGTAATAAAGTAGTGAGCGGTCACTCAAAACCTGATCTCATTATTCCCTCTTTGATTGAAGTCATCGTAAGTGATATTATGTTAGAAATGGAGACTTAATTTGTGTGTTTTGACCACTAATTAGACGACAAACGCCGACATAATTAATATATTGAGTGACGTTTTGTTATTGTTTGGTAAGTTTGGGCTCTAATCGACCATCGATTCGATGATAAGAGGAGATGAGATAAGAGCACATGATTTCATTAGATTTGATTCTACGAATCGCATGATTGAACGCCTGGTCTCATATCAGGATCAATGTTTGTATCCTTTTTTCTTATATTCTTCTCATTTATATTTGATTTGTCTCTGAAGGCATTCTAAAGAAGTTTTTCAGTAAAAGTTCTTAAATAATGAAATGGTGACCAAATGTGACCAAATGAGTGACCAAATGATGTAATAGTCGTACGTCTAATCATTGACTTCACTCTAATAGCCGTCCATAAGTTGTACCAACACTTTACTAAAGATAATGAGAAGAAATGCCAAAAGTTGTGCTGATCTCAAACTTGTTTTAATAATTTAATTAAATTTTTAAAAAGGTCTGAAAACCGGCAAAAATCGCTGAAACGATGAATGAGTGGAACTGACTGTCAGTCAAACGTTTTCTCATTCGATATACGAATAAAATATGAGTTAAATATTTATATATAATCGTTGAAATAGAGATCAGATTAGAAGCATTTGTCCTGATATGGGCCTCAACTCTGCGATCGTCGTAATCCTTAAACTTTGCACTCGACGTAAACCATTGCCTTCACATTCTTTGTTCACAGATGTAGAGACACAGACTTCGGAAAACAAAGACCAGAGAGAGTTCTTCTTTCAATTATTGTCTGCACTGAATAATGTGAGTCAAAACAAATTAATTATTTTAATAAATGTTTTCGATTAATAGAAAGCCATTTCTGAGTGGACTCTAAAGGAAAGACTCGATTATGAGACCGTTGGCGACGCAAAAATCATCCCAAATAAGAAGATCGCGTCCACTAAATTTATTAAATTAAAGACGAGATTATTGTAAATAATTCCTTATTTTTGAGACATAATTTTTAAAGACTTTTATAGTTATAAACAGCAAAAATTCAATTTATGTCGTGAAGAGAGCGAAGGATATGGAAAACTTATCGTCGAGTTATGTCAGGACCAGGGCTTCAATCATCAATATATGCTCGAAGTTATTAAGTCATTGATCGGTATTTTCATCTTTTATGTTAACATATTTGACTCAAACCAATTAATTAACTTTTCATTTGAAGGCTGTTTTAATTTGGATCCGAATCGAGTTTTAGATATTATTTTGGAGTGTTTTGAATATCGAATAGATCTCCAAAACTGTTACATACCTTTACTCCAGAATTTTCTCTGCAATTCAACGACATTAACACAAATAATAGCCTTAAAATTCAGTTTCTATCAGGTATTGACTTCTTATGACTTTAAACTTAGTCTAATGTTTATATTTTAAAAAACTAAAAGAACGAGACATCTGTCGAAACCCCAGAATCATTATATGAAGTGGTGGCCCTCGCATTATACCATCAACTCATTCAATTGGATCAGTTATATGACTTCGTAAGACTAAATTATTGACACTTTGTTTCAAATCATTACTTTATTTGAATTTTTTCAGTTATTTCCAAACGACAGCAAAATTTTAGATGATTTTAAAAATGAATTGTCAGACGCCAAGACTTTTGCCAAAAAGATTAATGCAATCGTTAGCGCAGAGAAACAAAGTGAAGAACAACAAAATGCTGAGGAAGAGAAAAGAAGACAATTGCTCTCTAATCAAAAGTTAGGACTAATTTCCGCTCTTTTAAAAGTTGGTGACTGGAAAAACGCTAAACTATTGATCGATAAATTACCCGAATATTATGCCGTCTCTTTCGAACCAATTGCTAAAAGGTTATCACATTTGATCCACTTTTCGATCGACAAAATGTATAAACAGTAAGTTTTGTTTTATTTCAATTCAATTTAAATTCAAACTTAAATTTTTATGACATTTGTTTGATTAGGTATTCAGGTTTACCGCAAGCGATCGCATCCAAAATAAAGCCTTTCAAGTGCTCTAAAGAACCCCTTTTGAAACAAATCGATAGTATTTCACAATTAAGAGCGATAGCCTTTCCTATGTTTGTGACAATCGGTCCCCACCTCTATAACGATACCCTTTTAATCGCCAAAATTGTCCGAATTTGTCGAACCCTTTTATCTAATCAATCAAATGCAGAACTAAGGTATGAAATCGCGACAATTTTGGATGAGGCCATTCTTCCTGCTATGTCTTTAGTTGAAAGCAATTGTGCGCTCTCTGAAGAACTTTGGCTTTTGCTCAAAACATTCTCTTATCAACAAAGATATAAACTCTATACCAATTGGAAGTCTGAACCGTCGAATACACTTATGATTAAGACCAGAGCCTCGACATTAAAGCGCATCAAATATATTATGAAAAGATTGAGTAAAGAGAACGTTAAGCTCTCGGGCCGTCAAATCGGAAAACTAAGTCATTCTAACCCATCATTTCTTTTTCAATACGTGAGTTACCCTCAATAATTGAGTTTATAGTAATTATGGTTAATTCCACAGATTTTATCACAAATTCAATCCTACGATAATCTGATCGGACCGGTTGTCGATTCATTGAAATACTTAACGTGTGTTTCATACGACGTCCTATCGTTTTGTGTGATCGAAGCGCTCGCAAATCCCGCTAAAGAACAGACGAAACACGAGGGCGCAACAATTGCCCCCTGGCTTTTGAGTTTAGCCAACTTTTGTGGTTCTGTTGTGAAGAAATATCCAATTGAATTGCCCGGACTTTTACAGTTTGTGGCCAATCAATTGAAGTCTGAGAAATGTCTCGATTTGCTTATTCTTAAAGAAATCGTTCAAAAAATGACCGGAATTGAAGCCTCTGAAGAGATGACAAATGAACAGTTGGCAGCTCTCAGTGGCGGCGAATTATTGCGCGCAGAGGGCGGGTATTTCAATCAGGTTAGGAATACGAAAAAGTCTACCTCAAGATTGAAGGACGCATTACTGGAGAACAATCTGGCGATGCCTTTATGTATACTTATTGCTCAACAAAGGAATTGTATTCTATTCCACGAACAGTCACACATCAAACTCGTAGGCAAACTCTACGACCAGGTATTTGACCAGAAATATGTGCCACTCCTAACAAAAGGTGATTAGTGTCAGGAAACACTCGTTCAATACGGAAGCTTTTTGGCCAACACTCTTAATATCGACGATTATATCGAAAATCTTCCGCCTCTCGAGAAACTCATCTCTGAATATAATTTAAGTGCTGACATCACTTTCTTTTTAGTTCGACCGATGATTATTCATTACATTAATGTAAGACTCATTTATTTATTTATTTATTTATTATATACTAAAAGCATTATTTTAGTCAAAATTTGACGAATTGAAGAAAAACGAAAAGACTCCTTCAATGAGTAAAATGACTCAACACTACATCGAAGCGTCCAATACAGTGACGGCACCTCTCGTTCGATCTATTTTTCCGGCCTATTCTTCAAAATTTTGGGACGATTTGAGGTTTGATTAGTTTTATTCATTGTTTTCATTCATTAACTATTTTTCTTTAGCCCTCGATTTTTTGTTACGTTCTGGACATTAACGATGTATGACCTGCAGGTCCCCGAAGAAAGTTATGAGAGAGAACGTAAACGATTCAAAGAACAGATACAAAACGCTGAGGACAACAAAGATTTGGCACCGAATAAGAAAAAGAAAGAGAAAGAGAGGTGTCTGTCATTAATGGAAAAATTGACTGACGAAGAGTCGCGACAATCGGAACACGTAAAGAGAGTTTTAACACGTCTTCAAAAAGAAAAGGATCAGTGGTTCCAATCAAAAGTAGCCAAAATGGAAATGACCACTCAATTCCTTCAGCACTGTCTCTTTCCTCGGTGCAAATTTGCTGCTTCTGACGCTCTTTTTTGCGCCGAATTCGTTCATTTGTTGCATAAACTCCAAACCCCTAACTTTTCGACACTTATTTGTTACGATAGGGTATGACTTGATATGACTTTTTTTTTGAGTTGAATTAAATTTTATTAAAACAGATTTTTGGTGACATTTCCTATACTATGTGTTCGTGTACTGAGAATGAGGCCAACCATTACGGAAGATTCCTTTGCTCTCTTCTGGAGACTGTTATGAATTGGCACAAAAATAAAGGGGTTTTTGAAAATGTCTGTTCTTGCAATTTGTGTAAAAATGTCTTTAATAATGATTTTGTTTGTTAGGAGTGCGCAAAATTTCCCGGATTTGTCACTAAATTCTGTGAAAAAGATCCGATTCATGTAGACTATGAAAACTATCGTCACGTTTGTCACAAATGGCACTACAGACTCACCAAAGCCTTTATTCTGTGTCTCGATTCTGGAGATTACATACAAATAAGGAATTCGTTAATTATTTTGACAAAAGTATTGCCACAATTTCCAATTATGATAAGCTTCGCTCAGGCCATTGAAAGACGTGTTGATAACATCCGTAACGAAGAAAAAGAGAAACGACCCGATCTCTACGCTTTGGCCACCGGCTATTCCGGACAATTGAAGGCCAAAAAGACATCATTTATTCCTGAGTGCGAATTCCATATAAAAGAAAACAAAAAGGGAGTCACACAAAGTACTGTTCCCAACAGTGGACTCAAAATTGAAACGATTAAGAAAGAGATCAGAAGTGAAGCCATCGCTAATAATGTCGACAAAGATTCGAATAAATCGAAAAATTTGGAAAATAAAGATTCCGTCGAAAAGAAAAAAGAGAATAAAAAAGAAGTTAAGAGTGATTCCAAACCGAGAAAAACAAATGAAGACAAAGTTAATAATAGTCTCGAAAAAAGCACACGAAATGAGTCGCGTTCGTCGTCCGTTTCCTCATTATCTCCGCGAAGGACTAACGATCACAACCGCTCTAAAGACGATTCAAACGAATCAGATAAAGGTTTTGTTGTTTATTGTTTTCCAGGAAATAATTTTGAGTTTATTTTAGAACAAAAGAAGAGAAAAACGGATTCTAAGAATCACTCCGAAGAAAATAATGTCGACAAAAGAATTAAAGAGGAATCAAATAATTTGACAAATAATCAGACAAATAGATCGCATGAAAAGAAACAATCGTCGAGTGTCAGAAAGAGACAGGTATTCCCTTTCTGTTCCCTTTATGTCCACATTTTTATTTCTTATCTGAATTCTTATTTCGAATTATAGACAAAAGATTCCCCGAATAGCGATATCTCTGACTCTACGCCTAAAAGACGTAAAGACGAGGATTCAGTCAAAACCAAACGCGAAGAGAGAGACCCCAGAATTAAAGTAAATTTATTTTAATGATGTTTCCAATCATTCCTTTATTTTTAAAAATGAATTTCAGTCTTCAGACAAAAGGAACAATTCTTCGCGTCGCCACAAACAGGAAGACGACAAATGATAAAGAGATGAACATTTAATGCATGAATTCATTTGATTTTTTGTCATCTATTTATTCATAACTCATTTATTTTTCGACTAAAATGTTATTAAATTTTAACTTTTTGTTTGTATTCGATTCAATTTCTGAAACTCTTTTATTACTGAACTGTTTGTTAAGCCATTCGTCATTATTTTGTGTATCGTTAGAATCGCAACAAATTGTAACCATATTTACATTTTTACGAATTTCTGAAAATAAATCACAAAATAAAAGAAATTTCAAAAAAAAATTCAATAATTCAATACCCGATCGCTTCAATACTTTCATTGGATTTCGAAAAACAGCGGCTTTGCTCTGATCTTCATTTAAACCAAACATTAATCCACTGATAATAAAGTTTAGAAAAAAAAAATTAATTTCAGGATTAATACGTAAATAGTTTTACAGATAAGTCACATCTTTTGGTGCTCTCAATCCAAAGCTATTCCGAGCGCCCGAAGAAAGGATTATATTCTATAGAAAAGTCAAAGATTTAGAGAAAAAAATTATTTAAAAACTACTTTAGATTTGGTTTTTTCGACCAGAATTTGTCCGAACGCTAAAGCGGTCCGTCTATTGGTCTGATCCCAAAGACATTCCCCGTAATTAATTTCGAGTCCAATTCCTTTAGAGATGGGCTAAAAAACAATAAATTAATGAATAAATAAAAACTTTTTATATATTTTATACAATTGTAAAGTTTGCGCGCCTTATGTTCGGACACATTTTATCACAAAAGTTGAAAGTAATGACATCGCAGTCAAAGTTTCCGTTATTTAAATGACTCAGAATTTTATCGTTTAGCGGTTCTATCGATAATAAGTCGTATTTCTTTGCGTTTTCCGATTGACTCTATTGTTTGACAAAATAATCATTAAATTAATGTTTAAAAAATTAAAATCTAAATAAAAACAAAAGTTAATTAAAAATTAGAATAATTGAAATGAATTGAATTACTAATCGATGGGTTTGGATGTGATCATCGACTTTAACGTTGAGACGACTTTTTATCGAAATATCTTTTGAATTATAATTTAATTGCTCTTCAAATTGAATGAGTGGTGGACTCGGGATCTGTTGACAAACAATATTTTAGAAAACGTTTCAATTTAGAAAATGTATTCAAGAAAACGAGTTATAATTGAATACATCTTTTATATGATTGCCGTCGATATCAACCGTTAGACCAATAGTTCGAAAACCGACTAATTTTTTAAGAAAAATCAAATTCAAATAAAATGCAAAACAAAAACTTCTTTAAACTTACGATTTAATCCTTTCTTCAATTTTTCAATTATTTGTTGCTTTGAGTCAAAGATTTTATTTTTGTAAATAATTATATTTAAATCCATTTAAACTAAAATCAAATGAAATGATAATTTAAAATACATTCAAAACAAACCAATAATTTAATGCTTAAAAGAATACATTATTTGTGAATAAATCCTAATTTAATAATTTGGCGCCAAATGTCGGCTCATTTTTAAATGAAATTTAATTATTTGAGTAAATATTATAAAAATAATAAAAATAATTATTATATAATGTCTTCAGTCGACAATTTAGTGAAAGACAAGAGAAGTCTTGTATTTGAAGTTCTCTTTAGTTTAGAGGGAATTGTCGGCGATTTAGTTAACTTTAGTGACCCTCAACTCAAAGAACTCCATTTAAATGATTTGTCAAATAATTCATCGATTAGTTTATCGGAAATCAATTTAGTGAAAGAAGTGCTCAAAACCGCCACTCATTACAATCGCGTCAATCATTTCATTCAAAAATTCATTTCGGGTCACTTTTTTGACAAATTTTTCATTTCATCTGAAAATAATTTTATTTTTGTTTTAAAACAATAGATTCGAAGTCATATAACAGACATTTGGCCCAAACTATCGATGAATTACTTATTGATTACAGAAATGATTTGATTGAAGTCGAAA
Source organism: Galumnidae sp. Gr-Ori-00277 (assembly GCA_034700165.1). NCBI lineage: Eukaryota > Metazoa > Arthropoda > Arachnida > Sarcoptiformes > Galumnidae > Galumnidae sp. Gr-Ori-00277. The sequence continues at coordinate 6,231 of JAQIXI010001085.1, read as the reverse complement.
AAGATATCAATAGAGACCCGAACTATACTTTAATAAAATTCAACAAATTTTTAAAAGTAATTTAGACTTCATTTCAAGTTTTAATGATTTTGTTTATAGTATTCACAAATTCTTCGATTTCTTTATGAAATGGTTTCTCATTTCGATAATCAAACGGTATTTTCATTAATAATTTTATTAATAAAATATTTTTAAAAATATAATTAATTGTTCTTTAAATCAGAACAAGTCTTACATTTTGGCTCTGAATATGATTAATGAGAATTTATTTTCCGGATTCACTCGAATACAAAACTCCGCAAAAATGTATTGAATTTAAAAGAAAATATTTTTTAAAAAGTATTTTCAATTAATAGAATTCATAAAAGCGTTGAATGTTTTTACTCCGATATTTGGATTTGGATTTTATTTGGAGAACTAAACATAAAATCGAGTGAATATTTCTTTATAAAAGAAAGCGATGACCAAAGAATAGAAGTGGATATCAGTCGAATCCCTCCTTTTATTGATCCAAACGATGCCTTCAAAGTTATGAAAATCGGAGAAACTGTTCGTTGGTATCAAAGACTTGGAAGTATTGAAAAAAAAAATTTATAAAATATAATTAAATGATTTTTAGTCAATAGTTTATCCTCCGATAAAACCCAATTAATTGAAGGTTTGCGTCATTTGAAAGAAAAAGAATTCGTCGATAAAAGGGATTTCTCACAATTTGTAGAAATCGGCCGAAAAGTAATTTCTGAGGTCTGAAACGATTATTTTATTAAATATTAAGTTATTTTTAAAATTGAAATGACAGCACTCTTGGAATTATTTAAATAGCGGACAATCTTTTAAAGAGCGCTTCACTCGAATAAAAGATATTTATTTGACTTCAGGCGACAATTTTTGGTCTAATTTTGTTTCTCAAACGTCTAAACTTTTACAAAATGGATACAAATGTTCACAAAAAGGTATGTTTTAGACATTTTAAAAAAATTGCACTTATTTTTTGCTGAATTCCTAAATTTGATGTTTGATTAATGTTCTAATATTTGTTGAAATTATAATTTTATGAAATTTCAAACTATACTTTCAGATATTGAAAAAGCATTTGAATTATCGTTACGTCAAGTCTACAGCGAAGATGAAGTGAACCAAATATTATCTGAATTCCACGCAATCGTTTCAACAAATGGACACAAATCTTCTATTTTCCTCGAATATAAAATTCCTGTTTCGCTGCAAAATATCATTTCTAGCGATAGTTTAGACAAGTATTTGAAAAAATATGTTTTTCTTAAAGGAATGAATCGTTACTCTCTTTCACAGATATAATGAAATAATGAATTTTATGGTAAAACTTTATTCTTCGCGATTCCATTTGAATCAGATTTGGTTGGAAAGCATTAAAACAAAAAATAAATATTCATCTATTCTTGGCTCAAAAATTTTGGTTTTAAGGCATTCCCTTTCATATATAATAAATGCATTTTATAATTATTTTAAAGTAATTAAAAACAATTCAATTCAAGTAAACACTTATTGAAAATTTCTATTCATAGACTGATGTAATCGAAAGTCTTTTCTCTCAATTTATGACTAAATTAGAGAAAACTAAAGACATTGAAGTGATCCAAAAAGAACATCAAATTCTTTTGACTGAAATAATCGGACAAATGTTTTTGAGGACATCAGTCGTATATAATTTATAAATTTTTAGATAACTTTTACTCATTTTATATTAATTCAGATAAACGGATGTTTGGAACAACTGTTCATTCAGTGCAAAGATATGAAACAATGCCTCAACTCTGAAGAAGCCATTAATCGCTTAATTGAGGTCTTTATTTAAAATATAATTAAAATAAATTTAGATTTTATTTCTTAAAATTTCGTATAGGATTTTGAGCGGACAAAAGGCCAAACCTATCATTTACTCATAAATTTCGAAACGTATAAAACAAATAAAATGATTTCTAATTTGGTTCTGGAAATCGAAAAATGTTCGAAACAACAAATTATATTAAATTATTGATAAATTCATTTCGAAATTTATTAAAAAATAACAGAAATTCAGTTTTGAAATCTCTGTTGAGCCAAATGTATGATTACTTTAATGGCCGGCAAAAAGGCAGTCGTTTCCCCAAAAGTAGTGGAGGCAACTAATTGGGAGTGACATTCAAGTGCTGTTTGGAAGTCATAACGATTTATAGCGTTTGCTATTTCTGTCAAACCCGAGAGTGTATTACTCGACAGTTGAGTGTTTGCACCCAATTTGGAGCGCATCGCTTCGATTTTGAGTCGCGAATCTTCGAGTTTTCTCTTTATATTTAAGGGCTGGAAATTAGAGCTGTTTTGCAACTGAGAGACCAATCGTTCGAATGCATCCATTATTTGTTGATTTTGTGGAGACAATGGTTCCGAAGGAACCACAGATTGTCGACGAGACTCACTTATATTTCTAACATTAGTTTCAATCGTTTCAGAAGGAATGACCGGTAAAGGAGTTGATATGGTATTAGTAGTCATTTGATTATAACCTTGAATATGTCCGTCAGCACTGAAAGAGCTATGTCTCGATCTCGAAGGATTCAATACCGGCGGGTCATTCCAACCGGGAGTAACGGGTTGTGGAGAAAACTGTTCGCTATAACTTTGGTTTCCATAATTAACTCGATTTTGACTCATTTGATAAACAGGAGGGGGAGCGGCAACTGTAGGTGCGATCGGGACCGTTGGGATATATGGAGTTGAAGGGCCCGGAGTAGACACTAGACCGGGATATGGGACGGGCATTGGCATTGGAACAGTGGGAGGAGCCATTGGCTGAGAACTGGACATTTGGTTTGTGATCGGTTTCGCAATATGTGTTGGATAAGTTGAAGCTCTATTGAAAAGCGGTGCAGTTTTTTGAACTCTGGGCGCAACCGCTTGAGTTTGAGAAGAAAAGTGTCGGTTATTTGGTCTAAGATTCCCAATAATTCTATCTTTGAGTTCAATTTCGTTGTCGTCAATGTATTTGAGGGCCAAATCAAGTTTTCCTTCAATAGCTAAAAGTTTTGCGAAGTGTGTCGTTAACTGATTGGCCACAAACTGTGAATTCGTACACTTTTGCAGAACTAATGATAACTCGATTCGATCCAAATGATTACCGAATGGAAAAAATTTCGAAACATTTATATAATCGCCAATAATTATATAACAATAGATGCCGGCGTCCAACCATTGCTTTACACCGGAGTCCTCGTAATTATCGATTAGTCTTTTGGCCAATTTGTGTATCAAAAATGATTTGGTATTAATGTCTTCCCAGTTCTCTGACTCACGAATAATAAACGCTAAGACTTGTCGCCAATATTTGAGATCCACTCTTGCAATAAATTCTTCAAACACTTTAACCGCTTCGTCATCACTGGACGTCTGTGCAGTTATTATACACCAAAGCAAAGGAGACCACAACTCAGGCTTTGACGACAAACAATAATTAAAATATTTGCGTAAAGTGGAGGCCGTGTGCTCTGGAGATACGAAACAACACACGAGTATAGCTTCAGTCCAATTGTTATTTTGTATGCAATTATTAACGACAGACTCGAGATCTCCGGTAAGAATACCGCCATTTATTTTATTGCCTAAATTCGAGTCAGAAGTTTCGATATTAAAATTGTCCGGAAGTTTATTCTCATCGCAATTATTAACGATATTTTCGATTCCAAACGATTGCATTTCATACGAACCCATCGTTTCCTGATTTGTATGAGTTTTCTCTATTTGAGTGGTTTTCAACTGACTATTTGTTAGATTACATAAGTTATCGATGACATCGTTTGACTTCTTGTGATCGAATCCAAGCAATTCCAAGAGTTGTTGTCTTTGTTTTTGGCGATCATTTTCGAGATGAAGTAAAACCAATTTCCAGGCCTTCGATATATTTTCGTTATCCGAGTGTTCGGATATTTTATAGTGACAGTAGTCAATGAAGTTGCCATTACCAAGAGCATTTTCTAATTTTTCGGCCCGATTTATCAGTTCCGGGTCAGTCATGACCTGATTAATAGTCATAACGTGTTGTGTGTACTGAACCGGTGGTTGACTTTGAGTTTGGGTTATAATAACATTATAAGTGATTAATTTTCCGCTGAACTGTAATTTTAGATCAAATTAGAAAAACAGTTATAAAATTAAGAAATATAAACTGACCCCAAATGAGGCCCTACAGGGAGTTCTCAACCATTTGGGAGCTCTGCTAACAATGGGTTGGCTCTGAACCGATGCTTGAATTTGTTGAGGGATTTGGTTCTGAGAATTCAATGCAAACGACTCTAAAATCTTAAAATGAATCGAACCTCAAATTATTAATTTATATTAAATTCGTGACTAACCGTTGAATTTGTTGTCTGAGTGTATGAATTGGTTTGTGTTAAGTTATAAACAGTTGTTTTTCCATCAAAAGAATTTATTGCAAAAAGAGACGGTTCCCAATCACACCACTCAACTTCATTAATCCATTGATTGTTAATGAAAGGCAATACTCCCTGAAAAGGTTCTTCATTTGTTTGAGTCAATGGATTCCAGAGACAAACGTTGTTATCCTTTCCGGCGGATAACAAAAGATATTCGTCGTATTTATTCCATGAAATGCTTTGAATTCCTCGGGAGTGTCCGCCTGTGTGTCCGCATAACTTTTATTATAAATTGTAAGAAAAATATACGAAACCTCTTAAGCTGTTGAGAGGAGATGTGGCATATCGTAAGTCCCATATTTGAAGAATTGGGTTCACGTCATTTGAATTTGCAAGAATCAAATTCGTGGCATTTGATTCCGACCAAACCAGTGATCGACAAATCATAAGAGATTGCGGTCCCGAACCCCAAATGGAAACGGCGTTATTGTCGTGTACTCTCATAATAGGACCGCTATTAATAGCTTTTCGGGTGTCCCAGATGTGAATATTTGAATTTGAAGCCGAGGCTAAAATTGAAGGCACAGATCGGTTCCATTTTACTGTATTTATAGATTCATTTGAAGAAGAATTTAAATTCAAAGTCTTTTTGAATGTTTTAGAAATATCCCAAACAATAACTGATCCCTCTTCACACCCGACTGCCAACAGATGTGACTCTTTTTCATTCAAATCGAGAGAAGTAAAGATCGAAGTTTGGACTTCTGTTTCGTCACTCAAATTGATGTCATCGGAAACGGTATACAACTGTTTATCAAAACAGTTTTAATTCAATTTAATGTAAATTTAAGGACAAAACCTGTAAAGTTTTCAGTTGAGTCCCACAAATGAGTCCACTTGAGTGCCATTTCATGCAATTTATTGCCGAAGAAATCAGTTTCGATGACCGCAAAGATGTGTTTTCATCGCTATTATTGACATTAAGATCGAAAACCTCGAGTTTGTTGTCTGAACTGTCATTTGATTCAAATATATTTAGTTTATACGAAACAGAAATCATTTTTAAAAGAACTAAATTTAATGAATAAATTAAATTTTTTGAATAAAAGCAGACCTAAAGTTAGTGTCAAACTGTTGAACAGTTGTTCCGATGGCCAGACAGGAGTCAAGTCTAGTGGGAGACCAACAGAAGAGTCCATTGCTATTGATTTGTTTGAACTTCATTTTTATCTCTCAATTGCTTTAAATTTGATTAATTGTCAGCGAATATTGGGTTGACTCCAGCGTGGCTTCAATGGCTTCAATGGCTTCAAATCACAAATCGGATCACTTGAGTGAAAGTGGAGTCAAAGCACAAACCAAACAATGTTTACGATTTGGTGAGACTTTCACTCCATTGACGTAAACACTAATACTCTGAGCCCTGACTCTACTCTCAATTCCACTCCTTTTCATTAAAAACTTTGGCTTTAATTTCAAACTTTTAAACAAAATTCATATATTTTTCCGATTAATAATTAACTCAAATATAATTAAAGAAATGATTTTAAAATATATACATTTATTTAATCGATTGAATTATTTTATTAAAATAGAGTTAAATATTTAACTCAAAAATAAATATAAATCACAAAACATTAAAAAAAATTAGAAATAAATGACAGAATAATTCTAAAATTCTAATGAAATAATTTTTATTCAATTAATGTATTTAAAACAAATAATTTTGTGACAAAAAATACTAAATTTTATTAAATAGTTTTGAAAGAAAAAAGAAAATTAAATGAAATCAACAAAAATCGAGTTCTCAAAGCTTTTGAAACAAATTATTGACATTTGGTTTCTT
>JAQIXI010001084.1:0-15923 GCA_034700165.1 Galumnidae sp. Gr-Ori-00277 | reverse complement strand
AATGGAAAGGAATATGATATCAAATAATTGCAGAGTTTAGGCCAATATTTAATTACACCAATTGTTTATTTATTTAATCCGGTCCCCTTGCAATCGAACGATATGTTATTCACAAAAAAACATAAACTTTATTCAAATAAAACGTTATTTTATTGAAATTCAATTTATATTAATATTTTAAAAAGCCTACAAAAATTAATCTAGGACCAAAAATGTCCTGGATTGCAAAAAAATGTATAAACTCACTTGAATAAAGCTTTTGGATATATTAAAGTTAAAGGAATAATGTACCTTGTTATTACTCTCGTTTGACAAGATGAAATATATTGATGAAAGTCATCAATAAAACTAAATCTAAATATAATCTTGCTAAATAAGGAAAACATTAAATTGAAGAATATTTTACCAAATTTGAATATTTCCTTAAATAAGAGCCATTTTGAAATGATTAATGATCAAGCACATCTTGCAATATGCAGAATATGCCATTTACATTTCCGCTTGGTGAAAAATCATTGACTCATATCAAAGTAAATTCTTATAAAAGCTATGGGATAGAAAAAAGACCAGGAATAGTGAAATACTTGAATGAGTTATCGAGGCTTTAGTTTTTTTATCTCGAGATCTTAATTCAACAAGATCAAATCATTGACACCTATAATCAGGTTATATCGAGAGCGGACTGTATTTTTTGGTTCAAAGTTTATCTCGAGGTTAACACTTAACTCCATTAAAGTGTTTTCCAACAAAACTTTTGTCATTTTTCACAAATAAATCGAATAAAAAACAAATTTAATGATTACTTCAACACTTTTTTCACGGAATTTATGGGAATTTTATTTCCTTCAGAAGAATATAAAAAATAAAAATGAAATAAAAGTTTTTTTTTCACATTAACTCCTATTTTACAGAAAAAAATAAAATAACACTTCAATAAACTATTCAAAACATATTATATTTTATAGTCAGAAATAACCATAACCTGGAGCACAGATTTATTTGCAAGATGTTATCTTACTAATAGCCAATTAAGTACAAGCTTACTTCTAAAAAGTACTTGTAAAAGTAACTAGTATAATTATTAAATAACTCATAAATCTATTTAATGCTATATATTTATAGATTGCTTGCGGCAAAATTAACTAGATAATTAAATAGTCATTTTTTAACAAGACTCATTTTTGAGACCATAAACAATTGCCAATTACAATTTAAGGAATAAAATTATTTGAAAAAATTACTCAAAAAATAAACTAGCTCAAACATAAACCAAACAAATTAGAATTTGAGAAGAATTATCAGGGAAATACAGAACAGTTGATCCACTCGTGAGCACCACTGGCTTCAGACTTACGCACAAATGAGCCCATAATAAGACATTTGAGAAGTTTTGCCAATAAATCAATTGTTTGTTTAAACTATAATTTTGAAGAAATCACTCAAAAAATCAACGAATGATTCAATAATTATGTCATTCGATATCTTTATTATTCAAACCATAGAAAACAAACGGAACCGAAACCATAACACTTACGGACAACAAAAGCGACAAAAACAGCACTAAAACCGTATTAATGGCCAAAACAAAAGAGATGAGACCCGATCGCATTGATATTACCAGTCGTGTGCTGTTCCCACTACTGTTCCTCGTCTTTAATTTCATATATTGGCCCTATTATCTCATCTAAATTTTTAACCATGGACATAGTCTAACCTATTATAACTTGGACATATCAAGAGTTAAATTTTGTGTAAGACTGGCATGCTCAATTTCATTGTAACTTATATATTGTTAACTATTATTAATATTAATATTATTAATGGATTTTATTTCAATCTTTTAAAATCAAAAAGATTTTGAAAAAAAACAAAAAAAAGAGGAGAATATTACCAAAGAAATAGGATCAAAGTAATAACCAAGTTCATTTAGTAAGTTAACCTTAATTAAGTTACTAGGCTTTTTAGTGTTGGACCTTTAAATACCTTGGTAAGTTCCAATAGAATGAACTCTTTATAAATTAGAGGCAAAACCTCTGACTTAATGAGATTTAAATATAAAAAGTCTGTTAAGGAAGTGTTCTCTAAAGGAAAGCCATTTCCCAAAGTGATGGGTCTGTCCCTTAAAATCATATCAGACAAACCTCTATCTCTTATTCTTTATACTCATTAAGTCATTATCCATTGTCGACCCCTTTCCATATCCGAAGGGTTTTACTGTATTTTTGAAATAAAAGATGAGTTTTGATTACAATTATATAAAAAATAGATATAATTAACCAAAAAATTACATTTAATTGAAAATTATTCAATTGTTTCAATAAAATCTTGATTTTAATAAAATGTTTTAATAAATCAAACCTTAGACTAGAAATAAAAACACATTATTTTGAGGACAAGTCATCAAAAAAAAGGGACAAATCCTCAAAACAAAAACTTCAAATAAATCTCATAAAAAACATTAAATTAATTAAAATAATTTTCCAATTAATTAGTCATTAAATTTCTTGATTAAAGTCAACTCATTTTTGAAATCAAGTCATCAGAGACTCGACTCAAATACAGATTTCAATTCAATTATTGAACAAAACTATACAATACTTTTTGACGATAAGAAACATTAGTTTTATATATGGAATCATTTGGAATGATATAAGACCTGAGAGGAAGTCTAGGCTTTGGATGAAATTTCCTTATTCTTAACTCCGGTATCCTTTTCCAACTGTTTTCCCAAATATTCCCTAAAATCAATCGAAAAAACAAATCAATTTAAAAATTGTTAACAAAAATTCGGAAATTTATACTAGACTAGCCAAATGGTCATTTGGAACCGGGTCTGTTCCGGGTGGGAACGAGTCTGGGTTTTGGTGGGTTTGGTGAGTCGTTATTGTTTTCAATTACAAAAAGACTTATATTATAATTTGATATAAAAACTATATTTTAAATAAAATAATTTGAAAAACAATTCAATAGATTATGAAAAAGTCTTCTCTTTTTTTTGTGACTAAAAAACAAAATGTGATTAAAATAACTGAAAATAATTGTGAAAAATCAGTCCAATAGTAGAATGAGTTAAATAAACAGTAAAACAAAGTGAAAGAAGTCTTAATATGTTATACAAGTGATGACAATCCATACAATTATAAGAAGTGTTTGTCTTTAATAAGTGTGAAAAACCCTTTTATTTGAGTTTTAACGGTTCGGGTCATATGTTTGAGGTCCGGTTCGGGTATTAAAATTGACCACATTGATTTGGAAAGTCTAAATCATACCATTTCTGAACCATAAGTTTTTGTACACAAAGGAGTGCCTCATATCTGACATTTGGATCTTCGTGTGTCAAAAGTTGCATAACTAAGTGCTTTCCGCCCAAGTTTTCAGTGATTCTAAAGGGAACAGACATTAAACACAATTAAAATTGAATTTTAAAAACCAAATGTTTGTAAAACTAATGTCAGATAAATCTCAGGAAAATCTTCAGTTTTAGTTCAGGTCCTTTTGATCTCATCATTTGCTCTTAAAAGTAAAAATTGATAAGACTTACACTTTTCCTCGAGCATAATGTCGGACATATTCGCCCAAATCATGTGAAGCCACAGAGAGGACGAGTGGATCTTTACTCGTCTCAAGAAGTCTGACCAAAATCTTAAGCAATTCGTAATTCTTTTCATTTAAACGCATAGCGTTTTCGCGCCAAAACTTTTCACTTGAATGAACGGGTGACCACTCGAGTCGGCCCGACTTCACTTCAGTGGCGTATTCATCAAAAGAGGATAAGTCCTGAACAGAGGCCTGAAGTCGTTCTGTGAGAAAATCAATATCTTCTTTGATGTCCGGATCGTCGAACTTCTGACCCGATTGTTGAAGGATTTCCAACTGTTTTAAGACCTAAACAAAAGGCAAAGTTTAACAAATGTGACCAAAAATGTTACCAGAATACTATGATAAGTATGTATACCTTGCACTGAACCATAGTTATAGCGTTGTCACGAGAGGTCTCGTCATCCGTCGGTTTCTCAATTAAATTCTGTGCAAAAAATATATTCAATAAATAAAAATTATCGGAAAAACAATTATTGAAAATATAATTAAAAACAATTTTTTTGATAAAATAAATATAATAGAACTCAGACTCATTAAATCAGTAATAAAACCTCCATATTTATGGTCAGGTATTAAATGTGGTCATCATTTGAAACCATATAAATATTTCAAAACAAGTTATATGAACAAAAGTATCTAGCTAACTCACCCTGAAGGTTGCCAAGATCATTCGAGTGACCTTTTCCTTAACAGCTTCGGATAGAATGTCGGCCAACACTGGGATTACATTAAATTTATTCATTTTAGTGGCCAAACCCTCATTGAAGGTACAAATCCATAGACAGAAACACAACTGATATTGTATTTGAAAATTGACTCTCGAGGAGAGGACAGTCATTATTGTTGTTATGCCATCCATTCCAACGAAGACATCGCGGAAGTAATCGATTTGTAACATCATTTGAAGACATCTCGCAATTGTCTGCAGATATTCGTTGCCCTAAAACACAATAATTGTATTAAAAAATATATACCAAAACGGAAGGAAATGGACAAAAACCAGTGAACATACCGTCACTTTCAACTGTTCCTTAAGCCACGTGAAGTAAATGTTAAGGTCTGAACCCTCTATTGGCTCAGTAGTGGTCCAACAGGCGATCTTCGCTATAATAAGCGCTGTCTATTGAAAAATACATTAAACTAAACATTAGATTAAAGAATAAGAAAAGCCTTTAAATCAGTATTTAAGCCCTTATTTTGATCGAAAGGCTATAATTATTTTCAAATCGAGAGCTCAGGAAAAATAAATTCTCATTTAAAAGAGTAACTATTTTAGACCTCATTATATGTTATTCACATGACATCCATCACAAGAACTGAATATTGAATATTCAAATGAAGAGTAAAAAAAAGTAAAGAAAAATAAAATACAAAAATCGATTCTAAGTTTGCGTAGAGAACAGAATGAAAAAAAGCACTTCATATGAAAAATAAGATAAAAACGAAACAACAAAAAATAGGGGAAAGAAATATCAGAATACCTACAAAAAATAGGGGAAAAAAGAAGAGCCAAAGAGACAGTGCGAGAGAGACAGTGCGAGAGAGAGAGAGAGAGAGAGAGAGAGAGAGAGAGAGAGAGAGAGAATGTGAGGCACAGACACGAAACAAAGAAATTAAAGAAATGAATGACAGATAAAAAGAAGTGAAAAGAAGAAAAAGTAAACCCTAATAACGCTATGAATAGTAGGTATCGAAAGAAAAACAAAAGTATATCGAAAAATAAAGAGAAGGGAATGAATAAAAAAGAGTCTCTAAAAACACATTCAGGAGAGGAATAAAAAGAAAATTAACGCCAAACCATAGACTCATGTCTTTAGGACTAAAAAATAAAATTCAAATCAAATAAAAAATTTAAGTAAAAATTATTTTTCAGAGCAGAGAATATAAACAACAAAATAAGTTAAACACTTAAAACACTATTCATGTATTAAATGAGTTTTTAAACATTAGTTTTAAAAATAAATATCAAAACAAAACAAAAAAGTTTTCGTCAAAAAACAATAATAGAGTACCAAATGTTTAGGAAAAGATAAAGAAGAGCTGAAAAGTCATCAAAACTAAGATTAAATGAGTGTCTGAAACGAGTTTTAGACTAAAAAACAAAAACCAAATGCCTATGAAATAGACGTTTAAATTATAGACATTTCAGAGACTCTTAACTAGAAGTTAACGAAATAATAATAAGAAGAAAAAAATTAAATAAATAAATAAAAATATGAAAAACAAAATCTCAAACTAAGCATTGCTTTGAACTGAAGCTCAAGAAAAACAAAATCAAATTCAAAATAAATTTTTAAAAACAAAATCTTAACTTTCAATTGATTTAAGTCTAAAATTGTTAAAAACAAAAATAACTAAAAACTAAACATAATTTCAATAAATAAATATAAAACCAAATAATTAGTACTAAAAATCATTAATCAAATGACGAAATAAATGATTAAAACATTAAAATTCACTCAAAATATCAAATCATTTGAAATATTTTTTGCCTAAAAATACCTAAAAAATCAAAAAATAAAACACTTTTCAAATGATTATTAAAATAGTTTCGCATAAATTACTTCAAAAGAGGAAAATTCAAATGATATTCAAATTCACTAAAAAAAACTAATAAGAATTGTCTGAAGAATTGTCTTATTATTCTTAAGAAACCCATTCCTCAACTTTACAGACGTAGACATGACGTCCAAGAATATGAAATGAATGTTCAAATTAGTCAAAACCTAAAACCATATCTAAATTCAAATGACTTTAAAACAAATCAATACTAAAATGTCTTCAAATAACTAAACATATGTCCAAAAAAGACAATCTTAAGAACCGGAGGAATAAGTAAATTAATCAAATATTGAGACCATATTTTGAATAAAGCTGTCGGTTCTGTTCAATAGGTTAAGGAATCCCTTCCAAACCGATTCCTTCTTCTTCTTAGAGTACTCTTTAAAGATCTCAACTCTTGTCTTGTCTTCGAGTATCATATCATCGATCATACAAAGTATGTATTGAATGGTTTGATCTTTGCTTATATGAGTTAACATTGCGTTAAGAGTTTTGGCGCATTGGGCCCTATTCTGTGCCAATAGTTGGGACCGCTGTTCACCACTACTGCTCTCGTATTGTGTGATGAAAGTGTAGTCCTCCTGAGCTATCATTTGTGACTGAAGATACGACTGCCAATTCACCCGTACAGCCCTTATTTCCTGTGCCTTTTGATGCAATTGAGAAGTGGCCGCCAACACACCTGCAGAGCATACCATTAGTTTTGGTCAAATTCATTGATTGGCAGATAATTTGAGGTAAATATTGGTTTTAATTGTGTTTAAAACTACGTTTATTTTTTGGGGATCAGATGGTGTCCAAACTTACCCGTCTTCTCGATCTCATCTATTGACAACACAGAGTCGAGTTTTGCCGATAAATTAGTCATTATTTATGACTTAAAGTAATAACTGTTTGACAATTAATTTGGTTTCAAATATTTATTTATTTAATAATTAAAATGCGATTAAATTAACGCCCATTTCGTTAAAACTGATTATTGTTTTGATCGCAACAACACATATACAATGAGTACAGTTTTCAGTAAATAGTTATAGAAGTTTATCATTGATTTCAATACATTTTAGCGAATTGTTTCTCACTTATGTTGAATTTATCACTTTATTGTTTGTTTTCTGATCAAAAGGTGGCGTTTATTACAAAATGGAATTTCTGCTATTATCTAAACTTGGTCAAACTTTAGACAAGAATTTATTTACAAACAAAAGTATTTATTCAAACGATTAAAATTACTAAAAAATTAGTAAACAATTAATTAGTAATAGTTTTAATTCATTATTTAAAGTTTACTAGTGTTTGTTCAAATATTAGACTTTTTATTACCATGCTAAAATGTAAGTTTGGGAATCACCACAAACTTAAGTATAGATCAATGGTAAACATAATACTCATTTTGATTACGTCATAAAACTCTATTCTTACATCTGTTAGATAAATAATTTTACTTGACCAAGCTATGTTTGGTCTGGACTTTAGATACTATTTTATTTACCAAGAACATTAAAGTTCATGACTATTCCCACACAAAACCTAAGAATGAAGTTTATTCAATAAACTATAGGTTATAATTATTTGAGCAAGTATATATATTATTATTACAAATGTTTATTACAGATAACATAACATACACTTAGTTATACCTAATTTGACACAACCATAGCCTTAGCCTTTAGGCCTTCCCTAACCTTTTGTTAGATATGTTTATACGCCTACAGATATTTTTTTGTATCATTTCTTAATAAATAATTAAATAAAGGAAACAAAATTTGAGACCCAATAAAGTCGACAATTATTAGTGTCAATACCAATGATATCAACAATTCTTTACTTAATATAATTAACCCTTGATAACCTTTAATAGTTTATTAAAACCTATTCCATACTTATATTAATAAAAATTTAATTCTATTAACTGTTATTAATAATAAGTTATTATAAAACAATTGCCAGAAAACGGTTAACACTAAAAACCGGTGAAAATATTAATAAAATTAATTAAAGAATTACTTTTAAAATAGACTTAAATTCTTATTCGAAAGACTTTAAGATTTCATAATAAATAGTAATTGAAATGAAATCCTAAAAAGTTGTGTTCAATAAAAAACAAAAAACAAATAAAGAAATTTAAGAAAAACCCAAAAGAAAGTAAACATCTGTTTCACATCTAAACAATTAAATTAACACAAATTCAATAACTTTTATCCGGAATATATTTTCCACGAACTTTACAATTGTTATACAAAAAAAACAGTTATCTTTCAAATTCACATTTCAAAGGAGTTATTAATCTTAAGAGAAAAAACATATTAGAAGAAGAATAAGGTATGGATGAAAAGAGACACAAATTAAGATCGAATTTCAAAATGAGCTTGGACTCAATAAAGTCCCATTTGACTATAGTTGAGTCAATTGACTGCATCTCCGGAACGGTAAACATAACACTTATACTTAAGACAAAAGAAAACGATATAAAATTGGAGACAAACTATCGATTGAAAGGCGATTATGAGATGAAATACTATCGCAATCAACAAATGCTCAAACATTTCCTAAACGGAAGAATAATTGTCGATCAGATACCAAATGAAGAGTTGGTTTCGCAGATGAAACTCAATGACAACAATAACATCCATAACTTCTCAATCATTGCGTTGGACTTCTGTACTGACCCTTAATTAGATGAATAGATAAGATATCTTAAGAATTGATAATAAAATTGTTAAGACTTTTTCAAATAAATTCTTAAAATTCTTTTGAATTGAATTTGTATTTAAATTTCAATTAAGTTCTTAACGAATGGTTTTTCATATTTTAATAGAAAAATATTAATTAAATTATGTTTTAGAAAACAACACATAATTCCTATGCTTTTAATTCATTAATTTATTAATGAAAACCATAATTACATTTTTAGAAAATTAGACTTGTACATTAAAATATAAACCCTGTTAACTTTAAAACTTGTGAAAATTAAATATTTCATCGCAAAACTTGTCGGATGATATTTTTGTAAAATTTCTGTAAACAACACTTTTGAGTGTTATTTATATAAAAAAGCTTTTAATGAAACATCAAATAATACTCCAGATATTTATCGTTTATAATTTACGCTCCAACCCATGAATCGTGACTTGAATGAACTATCTACTTTTTAGTAAATAACCAAGCTTACTCATTTTTGCCAAGAATATATAGCAAATTAAACATTTATAAAGTTCTAATTTTTATAAATGATATTAATTTTAGGAATTTATATGAAAATCAATTTTAGAAACAAAAAAATTAATTTTTTCTTTTATAATAATTTATCAAGTTAAATCATTAATGTAAACCACCCTCGCAAAAGTCCTGCCTTTAAATGATAACAATTATAAATAATTTCTTTTCTAATCGTTTTTATGGCTTCACTTTTGTATTATAAAAAGCAAAACATTTATTATTTATAGAAATTTTGATAAAAAACTGGTAAACAATAAAATTTATTTTAAATAATTTATTACTAATCATAAAATTCGGGGTAATTTTTCAAAAAAGAATGACCAAATTTATTCAACAAACATTACATGTCCACAAGAATATTCTAGTTAAATAATAGATCTTTAAGCTTAACTAGCTAAAAACTAGCAACCAATTAATAAATAACGATTAATAAATAACTGAAATTAATCTTGATAATAGCCAACTCTAAATAGTCACTAGAGCAAATCAATTAAGACAACTAATCCATGGAGAATTTGATAAGTAAATATGAAACATGACTCATCTAGCTCATTTAAATGAACGCAAATAACTCACACAATTATCACCAAACATAGCGTATGTGTGTTGCACCTAGGGAAATTCTAGATTTATGTGAAAACTTACACTAATATTAGGTAATATTGTAAAAGAAAACCCTTTCCTTACATAAGATTTTATTGATCTGAAAGAACAGCACATATTCCACACCAATAAGTGATTGTTAGAGTCCTTGTGAAGAGTCTTTTCTCACCGTTCAATGAATAATAAAAATTGTGCGCATATGTTATCCACGCCATCACACCCTCGAACTACCGGAGCCTATCATTCTGTCCTCTAATCGAGTGATGCCTCTGCTCTTACAGCTCTTCCACAATTCGAGTCCATATAAGACTGAGTGCCCCCAAAAAATAAGTGCGAACTCCAAACGTGAAGAACCAACGGTTTAATAATCAAAAAACTTATTTATTAGTGTTAACTCATTATTCATTCATTCATTCAGTTTTCGAGCCATTAATGAGTGAATAGTGTTTTCAAACAAATCTTGTCATCAATTTGTTTATCTCTTAAAACCAAAGTTTAAGAGATAAAGAAATAAACTTTTCTTCGTCTGATTAGAGAATAATTTTCTCTTCAAAAATAAAAGAATTTGTTTTTTGAAGAAAAATTAATTTCATTTCCAAAGGAAAGGGAGAGAAATGTAATCAAAATTTCTTATTCGGCTTATAATTTAAATTCCGTTGGCGTTAAAAGCCTAGAGCAATAAGCCTAGGTGCTTATTCTTGTAGAACTAACTGGCTTAAATATTCGATAACCGATAGGACAAAGTAATAATCAATTTATTTATATATTTTTTTCTCTCCTTTTCTTTTCGCTCAGAATAAAAAGAGAGACTTTTAGAAGAATTGAGAGGTTTTACCATTCAATCAGAAGAAGACGAATAAAAATTCAGCAGTGATTGTGTTCAAGCAAAGAGGCTTCCAAATTGTTTTATCCATTCACAAGAGTAGTAACCTGTGCTAATCGACTCCGGCTATCAACAGTTCTACTGAAGTTATTTATAACTAAAAAACTACAACAAAAGACTTTCAGACACCGATTGAAAGGGAGAAGAATTCATCTTCTGTTGACTTCTAAACAGCTTAACTAAACTGTAAGCAATCACTTTATTCTGTGCCCATAAATATTCTATTCTAAATCATAGGTTCTTTATATTTAGTTTGTCCTTTGAAGTGAACACATATCTAAGCCCACCGGCACAGCATATTTATTTCTATTGATTCCTTAGATTTGTTACTAACGTTTAATAAGTAATCACTGATTTTCATAAACAAAAATGAATCCAACACTCAGTCAGTACTGCATTGTATTAGTGTTCGCCAATATATGTATTAATGTATTTGCAAATCCATTGACCAACAATTGGCTTATGATTGAGGATGAGTTACGCCGTGAGCTGTTGCCATACCGTCGCGACCAGAGATTACAATCAGATAAATCTGTTATCGAGTCTCTGGTGAGGAACAGACAAAACCAGTTAAGAGCGGCCGATAGGATCCGATTCAGACGCAACGGTTTGGATGGTATCGGCATCAGTGACTTGGAGTCAGCGCTCAAACTAAGGGAAAGACTTGTGAAAGGGTCCGATGGAATCAGGTTTAAGAAACGTGACATTAGCTCACAAACAGATAATACCATTAATTAACTTATTGTTAATTAACTCATTATTATTACGAAATAATTTCTTATTTATTAACTGTTTATTTGATTTCATGTTTTTAATCATTTATTTAATCAAATCATTGATTTTCGCATTCATTTGTATATTAATTAATATTTATTAATGACGTTATTATCCGGTAAAAACTATATCTCAATTACGAGTTGTTGTCTCTCTTTTTGATGTAAAATCAATTAACAATTGAATGAATGATAAATAATATAATATATTTGGAATAATTGTCTGTTAATACTCTTAAACAACATTTGATTTATTAATTAAAAAAATGATCAAGTTGACAATTTACAAAGTAATTTAATCGACAGTTATTTTTTTTTGTTCTAGATGCAAAATAAAGTTTAATTTATATGACATCAATTAGTTGTTCTTATTGTTAAGAAAAAAAGTGACCATGCTTATCTAATCAAAGTACATTTAATGAAATTGATGCAAGCAAAAAAAAATTAGTCCACTTAATGACTAATAAAGTTTTCAAGGAGACAATTATCTTGGACAATTAAATTAAGCAACAAAAAAAGGTGTATAGGTTGCTTTTGAAAAGGATCTTGAAAATCGATACCAAGCTCAGTTTTGAGAACTTAATTACACTTTTAAATTAACTAATTGTGTCATTTAATCCCCTTTTGAAAAGTTTAAAAACAAGAATAAGAAGAATAACAATTAAAATGTCAATCACCTAGATAATTGATAATAATTGCGAAAACATTATTGTTGTATAGTTACCAAGTTTATATTGTTTTCTAAGTTTTATTCTAAACGTTATATTTGTTCTAAAAATTCTAAGAACAAAACACTTCTAAGAAATTCTATACTTGTTTTACATCCATTTGACGATCAATTATTTTAATTTATAGTTTGAGTCAATACTAAAGAATTAATTCTCTAATAATTAATGAGAAGTTTCTTAAAAAGAATTTATTATTTCTTTAATTAATTCCGATTACGACTTATTCTTTAGTTGAAATCCCTGTCCTTTTGCTAAATCCTCTCAAAAAATAGATTAAGATCCGTTTAACAATCAAATTTAACTAGATATTCTTAGTAAACAATACGTACAGTGATTCTCAAAAGATTCCATTTATTGCTAATTATTTAAATCAATTTTTAATAACTACTTGGTCAAATTTAATAGAATTTTTTTTCTAAATATTAAACATTTTTAAAGATATATTTGAAAATCATCAGGATATATTATATATTGAAATACTAGTAATTGAAAAATTATACCTTCGATATTTAATTAAGTAAAGATTGTTTTGCTCATGGTACCTTTTATTATGAAATTTGATATTAAAGGCTTGGATTCATTTTATCAGTGCATTAATGCAATAATATGTATTGTTTTCACTCCCCCACCCACTCCCACCTTTTGCTAAAAGCAAGATCAAATTTTCTTTTGTTAGTAATATTTTTATAAACAGTAGTAAATTGATATACAATCGGACCATAATTTGAGTGACGGCTATTCGTTTGCATATTTCCTCTAATATTTATGTGAATAAAATTATTTTTAAAAACTCAACTATTGTTTTATCTGGATTTTGCTAGTTTTTATTTATCTAGTATATTTTTCTAATAAACTATTTTCTAAAGTGTCATATTTTAAAAGCTTCTAAAAGATATTTGTTTAGTAACTAAACTTTAGTTCAAAGGTTATTAAAGATAAATCTTTTCAATCAAGCACAACTGTTTACTTTTTTCATCTTGATCAAATAATTTTTAACGTCAATAACTTTATTTATTTTGGACATTTAAATGACACTTGGTATTTTGTTACATTGAACTTATAACAAAAATATACTAGGTATTTAAAGAAAAATTTCACTTTAATACAAAACCATAAAGATAATTTTTATGAATATTATGGGAGATATGCAAAAGAGTTACCGCCAGTCAATTTTGGGTTCGATTGTATGTAAAGCAACAAAGAATAGACTAAAATTGATTTGCATTGAATAAGTTTAACACAATTTTCAATTAAAATGTTTTTATTCAAAATCACTTAAAATAGGAATAAAATCGATAAACAGTTTTATATTTAAAAGAATATTTAGAACAGAATATTCTATTTAGAAAAGACTATTCAATAAAATTAGTTTCTTGGTAAAAGTTAACTCAATAATTAGAATATTTATTCAATCAAACCTATTGAGACATTTAATTAAAAATATAAAATTTTATAGATTTAATCAAAACATTAATCAGTGTTTACTGTTAAGCGTTAAACAGTATATAAGTCTTAGACTAATCCCAATAGTTTTATGTTTAAAAATAGATACAATTAATTGTTTTAACCAAATATTGTGTTACTTAAGTTTTATTTAATTAAACTAAAATTACTTTTATTTTTAGAGTTATCCTAGGTAATTTAATTTTTGTTTATATCAGTATAAAAGTTATGTCGAAACTTATAATAAGGACCCAACGATTGGAGTCTTAAAACTCTTAGAAAAAGTATTGAAATTATATAACTTTTAATATTTAATAAGTATTTTTAAAGACTACTCAGGTATGGGTGCGATCACAACAATTAGTGATAAATATATGTAATGTTCGATTAATAATCTAGATCGTAATCTAAAAATATTTTGAAATTTTAATCTATTAAAAGAAGGAAAGATATTAAACAGAAGATAAGCGAATGATTATCGAAAAGTTTTGTGAAAAAATACAGATCTAAAGGAATTGTATCCGAAACAATTTATTGAATTTGACGTTAAATTCACTTAATTCGGAATTTGATGTTATTTAGAACAAGAAAACAACAATCCATATGTCACCCATTTAAGGCATCACCGAATTTTCCAATCACCTCAAACAGAGAATCACTGGAAATGACTATTAAGATAAGAATTTGACTCAACTCATCATAAGAAACCTCTAAATAATTAAAATAAACTGTCCAGGGTAGTTTTAACAAATCATTTTTATTATCAAAAGTTCTGTCCCAAACTTTATTACTTTTAGATCAAAGCTTTAAAATTCATATCTCTTTAGAATTGACAGAAAGTTAAAAGCGTGGGTAAAGTCGAACCCTTTGTCTCTTGATTACTACCATTCAATACAATTTAAATATTTTGTTGATCATGCTAAATTGAAAAATAGTAGAATCCATTTGTGGGTTGACATTATGGCTAAGATATAGCCCTTAGATTTAATGTGTGCTTCTGATGGCCAACATTAAGTAAATCACGTGACACAACTTAACTGACCAGGGTTTATTTTTCAATTTAAACTTATTTTTTAAAGATCTTTCAAAAAAAAAAGATTCACTAAATAAGAATATAACAAACATTGATTGATAGATCGTTTAAGTATAGACGAAAAAGTTCATAGATAACTTTTTGTTAAATTTTTCAATTTATATAATTTAATCCTTTGATCGATGATATGAATATCCCTTCAAAATCAATTCCAATAGTATACAAAACATCCAAGATTATGATACAAATAAGCCTTGACAACTTACCTGTAATGGAAAACAAATTAAGCATGGTCAACGTTCTCGTTGACAATTATTAGAAGCATAACATTAATTCAAAGGTCATATAACTCATACTTATTTATGAAGAGAAAAAAAAGGAAACTTTCCCTAGGTGATTAATAACAAGAGTAGTGTCATTCGAACGTAAACCCTCTGAGAATGGAAAGAGATATAAGAGATTACCATGGTAACTTCTATTCAAATTACTACAATTGTCTCTGTTTATAACCCACTTAATGTTGAATAGTATCTGTTTTTCATTTGTTTATAAAAAATGATTTCCAATTATTAATTCAAGTCATACCTTAATAGAAATCCAAATATACCATGGTTAATTAATTTTGTTAAATTGTCTTTTCGTAAACAAAGCTATTTATGGATAATGAGAAGCGATTACACAATGGATTCCTTTAGAGCCAGTGATGAAAACTTGAAGTCAAAAGACAAACAAACTGTCAAAACATATGAGTCGACGTTTTGTGCCATCGATTCTCTTAATTAACGCTAACTTTTGGTGTAAAAAAAATAGAAATCCCCAAAGAGTGCAACCAATTATTGTTTTACTCTTTTCTTGGCCAGAGATGAGCAGACAATTTATTGTCATTTCTCTCTCTTTATATACTCTTTTATAAACTATTGAATAGTTTTCACGCAATCCTTCGAAAAGTAATATCTAAGAGGGAGTGATGTCATACTTATTGGAAAAAAGTAGACAGGTGTGTTCTTGGTAAATAAACTCTTCTAAAGTTTATGCTGCTCTCTCTCTCTCTCGCTCTCTCTCTCTCTCTCTCTCTCTCT